>JASCZW010018809.1:0-14786 GCA_034211315.2 Aedes japonicus | reverse complement strand
CTGACATTTTCGCTATCAAATGCTTGGACGAATCGTATCCTAAACTTTCCAATCACTGTTCTCTAAGCCTTTCCCAAAATCTTTCTAACAAAATGATCTCTACACAGTAAAACCATTTTACCCAACCATGCCTTCTTTCAAAACTACTATGAAATTTCAGGAATTGGTGAGGAGGAATCAAAACACGATGACTACTAGGATCACGGTTCTCGGTGGCAGTTAAATGAAGTTCAATGTTTACGCTGAAAAACGGGAAAAAAATTGGATAAAAAGATTGAAAGTATAAAGTTACGGTCGTTCGGAGTCGATTGGTGATAATTTTCAATCCGGTTGCAACGTTATTTTTTTTATTTATTTATTTATTATCACCGTCTTCGATAAAAACTATCGTACAGACTGAACTACTTAATACTAGTTTTCAATAACTTAAAGTCTAAACAATTCTACTTATTCGGTTTTTAAAAACATTTTTGGATATATCGAAGTCGAATTCGTCACATACTGAATTAAAAGTGCGAAGGCACGAATCTAACGGATTGTTGTAGCCATAATTAGTGCGGTGATAAGGAACAGCAAGCATCGGATAATTTCGAAGTCGACGAGGAGGAACGTTCAGTGAAATCTGCTCAAGCAGCGCAGGGCAGTCAATAACGCCGATTAGGATGTCAAAAACCAGCAGACGCTGCATTTTAATACGCCTGACAGTCAGTAGTTCCAAATTTATTAGTTTGCAACGGTCCGAGTACGGAGGGAGATTGTCCGGGTCATTCCAAGGAAGTGAACGAAGTGCGAAACGAACGAACTTCTTCTGTACGCGTTCAATGGAAACGATGGGTGCCACATAATAAGGAGACCAAACGGGGGCCGCATACTCGAGGATGCTCCGTACCAAACTGCAATATAGTGATTTTAAAGCGTAGATGTCGTTGAACTCAGAGGCGTGCCGGCGGATTAGCCCTAACACTGAGAAGGCTTTAGCAGTTGTGATTCCCACATGCTGATTGAACTGTAGCTTGGCATCGATGGTAACTCCCAGGTCGCAGATTGAAGCCACTCGATCCAGATGCGCTGACCCCATGCTGTACTGGTGATGAGCGGGATTGTTGGAGCGAGTGAAGGATATAACTTTGCATTTATCGTTATTAACACGCATGCCATTGTCGCTACACCAGATTAACAATGTGTTAATATCCTCTTGTAAGGCAAAACAGTCGCGTGGAGAACATATTACACGAAAAATTTGAGATCATCGGCGAACGATAATTTGAACGACGAGAGGCACAAGCACAAATCGTTAACGAAGATGTTAAATAACAGCGGGCCCAATACGCTGCCTTGGGGTACTCCTGACGTGATGTTGAGTTGACGAGATCTTGATGAATTGACCACTACGTACGCTGTACGGCCAGAAGATATGTAAAAGCCACTTCGTTAGCCAGTCAGGAAAGCCGATGCGTTTGAATTTGTCAATTATCAAAATATGAGGAACTGTGTCGAATGCTTTAGCAAAATCGACATACACCGCGTCCACTTGTCTTCCCAATTAAATTTCTCGTGACAGTGAGGTAACGTAGCACATCAAGTTTGTTGTTGTTGAGCGATGTTTCATGAAGCCGTGTTGATTTTCAGAAATTAATGGCGCGGCTACTGTGTAGAGAACATTGTGCATCAGCTTTTCGAAAACTTTACTTAAACAACACAGAATGGAAACACCACGATAGTTTGTGACTCGGTTGACGTTTCCTGACTTATGGATGGGGACGATAGAAGCATTCTTCCAAACGGAAGGAAATGTTTTCTCGCTAAGCGATCGGTTGAATAAAATCGTGACAGGGGCTGCGAGGCTCATAGCACACTTTTTCAGGAGTAGTGGTGGTATGCCGTCTGTTCCGGATCCTTTCTTGGAGTCGAGATTGTAAATGACCTTCAGTACTTCATCAGAGGAGAATTGGATGACGGGAAAGTTAATGTTGTGCGAAGAAATATGCGCGAAGCAATTGTGACGAGGTACAGGACACGACTTACTGAACACATTCTCGAAGAATTCGGCGAAGAGATTAGCGGCTTCTGCGTTAGAGCTAGCATGAGCCTTCTCGTATGTAATGTTGCAAGGAATACTAGCAGAGGATCTCAGTTTTCTAACGAAGCCCCAGAAACGTGTTGGTTCCTGTTTGATGCTTGCTTGAATCTCGGATAAATATTCGTCGTGAGTGGATTGCAAAACAGATTTGAATGTAGTCTCAACTTCTCTTAGAATGGTTTTGTCGGCTTCCAATTTCGAGAGGAAATAGTGATTGCGTGCCTTCCTGAGTAAGTTGCGAAGATGTCGCAACTCAGCAGTCCACCACGGTTTGTTGAAATTTGAGTTAACCGCACGTAGTTTGCGCGGTACAAAAATGCTGCAAATTTCGAAGAGCTTGTCGTAAAATGCTACAGATGTTTCATCGATCGTTACGGTCCGCGCGAGAAAGCTCCAATCAACCTCTCCAAACGCTATATTCAACTGATCGAAATCACACCTGTTAAAATCGTAGCCAGAACTGTAAACGTCGTCGATTGAAGTCGGAATAGCGTCGCCCACGTCAAATAGCAAAACAAACGGCGCATGATGGTTGTCAATTGGTAAAAGTGGTGCAGGAGGTTCAACTAGATCTAGAAGTTCTGGCAGACTTACAAAAACTAGGTCAAGGATTCGACTATTGATGTTCACGAAGTGATTAACTTGCCGAAGACCGGTAGCGAATAATGCTTCGATGAGAGACTGCTCGTGTTCTGATGAAATGTTCGTAGGGATGTAGCCATTTAACTCTTCGTCCAACTCCCATCGCAAATTTGGGAGGTTGAAGTCACCCAAAGACAAAATGATATCCTTTGCTGACGCACTGTTTACGAGGCTCTGCACTGCATTTGCATGGTCAGAAAACCGGTCAGCGGACGAGTTGGGGGGGGATATAAATTGTGATGATGTAGAGGGAGCAGTGATCCAGACTCACCCGAACAGCTACTTGCTCCAATTGTTCGCTATTTAACAGTGGAAACGCCTCGCAGCGTAAATGATGCTTCACGACTATCAGCACACCACCACCTCGTGAGTGATGACTGCTTGTTGCACTGCGGTCGCAGCGGAAAAATGTGTAGTCGGAAGAAATCTCTGCGCTTTTGATGTCGTCACGAAGCCAGGTTTCGGTGATAACGAGCAAATCGTAGTCGCAACTAGACAACATCATACGAAGGCGAGCAATTTTGGTGCGCATACCTCGCACATTCTGGTAGTAAACCGATAAGCTGGATCTTGGCCTGGAATCGGAGAGCGATTCATGTCTTGCTGGGCAATTAGCGCAAACGTACTTGCCTGAATTCACGTTTTGGAAGCCCATTTCCCCACACCCACACGTAGGGCCGGGACGGCTGCTGGTCGGTGGCTGGAGTGGCTCGACTACGGTGGGGGGATTGAGGGCTTCCATAGTGCTGTGTTCGGTGCGTCCCGGTGTTCGGCTCACAAGCTGGGATTGTTGAGATGCGTCGAACAATGAAAAAACGCTGGAAACGGAGGGCGGATCAGGTCTTGAAGGGCAATTAGCGCAAACGTACTTACGTGTATTCACGTTTTGAAAGCCTCTTTCTCCACACCCACACGTAGGGCCGGGACGGCTGCTGGTCGCTGGCTGGAATGGCTCGACTACGGTGGGGGGATTGAGGGCCTCCAGAGTGCTGTGTTCGGTGCGTCCCGGAGTAAAATCTCGCGGTAGAGTCTTGCTTGTAGTTGCATTGTCACTGTTGGAGTAGCTCTGAGTGCTGCTGGTTATGCGCCTGAATTTGAAGTTGACAGTCTCCGAAATTTTTGGGAGCTGTAGTCCTCGAACTGTCGAAACATTATTCCCTCTGGCCATGTCGAGGGATCAAGTGCGATGTTCTTCAAGGCTGGATCGAGACCAACTTTGAACGAGATAAATGACATGTTGCTTGTGTCAGCACCTCTGGCGACCAGTTTTACCACATCGGGATTGTTTTCCAGTCCTAAGTTTGCCTTAACCATTTCCATAATTGCTTCGTTCGTCACATCAGGTTTAATACGCGAAAAATACAGCCAAAACTTATCAATTGGTTTCATGCTGATAGGTACTGAAACTACGTTTGGGTTGAGGTGCTTTGATCCGGATTGACACTCAGAAGATGTGCGTATCCCTGAATCGAATTCTCGGGGCCGTTTATTGGCACGTATTGATTCACTAGCTGTCGGCCAGCGATTGAGTTTTGGGGATTGTAATGACAGTACCGGCTTGGAAGAGATCTTTTTTATTTCCGTTTGCAGGCTATTAATAGCATCAGTAAGCGATGTCAGAGGTGATTTTTCATCCGCATGTTTCGTTATGGTGCGGAGATGGGAGCTATCGAACAAATCAGCACAGTTATCACACATCCAGTATAGGTTTTTCCGATGTGACGAGAAATAGCCCAATAGTGCTCGAGACACACCAGAACATGTCATGTGGAACATGGAACCACAGTAACCACGGCAGGCAACATAATCAATGCCAGTAATGGTCAGACTGCATTTAGCGCAATTCTTTTCCATGTACCTCAACGGTGATCACAACGCCTTGCTGTAGACGACACGTAGCACAAGTGGTGAATTAAAACGGTAACGAAATTTTATAGCGATGATAGGCTTAAAAGCTTGGACAAAATGTTGCCGGCTGTTCGAAAGTTACCACTCACTGTCGATGTTCGAAAGTTACTACTCACACAGAACAAAACAAAAATCGAGCGAAGGGAGGTGGTAGGGGAAATGTTTAAGGACCACTTTCACGAAAATCACAACACTAATTCTTAAAAACTAGCTCGTACACAAACAAGACTTCACTCGAAAAGTTGTATGGTAAACATTAATAACACTGAGAACGATGAATCAGTAATTATAGCACGATATGAAACGGAGAAAAAACATAAACAAAATATGCGCTCAGTAAGGTAAACAATGTTATAGCAGTGAAAATAGTGAATTCCGGAGCAATTTGCGATTTGGGCGTACATGAAAAATATAAACAAAATGTTTTTTCAATGCAATGCATAATTATTACATCTAAATCATGAGTTTTTACCTTTTTGTCCTGGTTGTGCTATAATTTTACTTATTAAATGCTGTTTTTGCAAAGGGCGTAGAGTTATTTCGTAATCAAAACAATTTACTCTGTGATTTACGCCATACTGATTGTTGACAAAGTGAAAGGCGTAATTTAAATCAAAACATAAACATGGCCATTGAAAATGGCGTAATCCAACATCCTAGTATTGATAGGCGAATATTAAAAATGTGCCAATTTCAATGAATAACGAACGGATTTCCATCAGCATTATATATGAATCAGAAACTAGTTTTCTTCTCTGTCTGTATGCTAGATAGTATTTGAATTTATTCGTTAATTTGTAAATTACTATTTGAAATTCTACTTGCACTATTACAATCATCATTTCCCTTTTGTTTACATTCTGCATGTTCGCCCTTATCGCAAATTGCACCGGAATTGTAAAAAATGTCCAGTTTTTAATGATTCTGGTTTGAGCCCTGTGGAGAACAGCCTTGACGTACCACCAGGGAGTGTATTAGGGCCCATTTTTTTCATTCTATATAATAATATAACATGCGAGTGATGATACCGTGTTGTTCATTGCAGCTAAAAGCCTTGAGGAGGCCGTTTCACATTCAAATGCAGATTTACGTTCTCTAAGTAGACGGTTAGAGTACAAACAGTTGAAATTGAACAAAAGTAAAACTAAATTCATGGTAATATCGCGGAATCGAGTTATCGATGACGTCTCTGTTAAAATTGATGATGTATCAATTGATCGCGTTCGTCAGATTGAATATCTTGGCGTGAATATAATGATTGATTAAAATTTGACTCTCACATTGACGATATCATCAAGAAAAAAGTTGTTTTTTTTAAGGAAAATTTTTTTTCAACTCGATGCCTATACACATCAAACGTGCAGCATCACTAACAGATGTTAAGAGACAATGTGTTTCACACGTCAGAGCTGCTTTTTGATCAGCTACTCTGTTAACTTTTTTCACTTGACTAATTTTGCATCTTTTTTATGGTTTATTGTTAATGGTTTAATATTTGTCATGGGCCTCAAACAGACTATACTTTCGCCTAGAGGATGATATGATGGATTAAAAGTTTCTATTTTGTTGTTGTGATTTAAAATAGTGTCTCTGTTCTGTAGTTTACACAAAAGAGACAACAAAAAGTAAACAGGTATAGATTTGATATAGTTCTTTGGACCAGTAGTGAGCCGTCTGGTTGAATGTCAGAAAAGTCTTGTAAATGCGGTTGTTGCTCATAGTTTTTGAACTTAGCTAGCTTTTTAATTATTATTAGTGTTCTTCGGCTTCGACAAAAAATCGTACGGACTACACTACCTACTCTTAATCCTATTTTTAGAAACATTTTTCTTTTTTCTTTTTTTTTTTGCTAACATTTTTGCTAATGTTAAAGTCAAAATAATGAAGCCATAACTGGTCCGGTGAACAGGTACACGACTATTTGTGCGCTTCTCAATTGTTTGGGGTGGGAAGTGAAGGTGAACATCGCGTAAGAGTTCCGGACAGTCTAAGTACGGACAAAATGACTCTAAAAATCTTCAGGTCATTGGCAAACTTTTTTTTTCCCCTTCATTATCGAGATTTTAGGCCCTGGGCTGGTGCATCTCCCGTCGTAGTCACTCAAATACCTTTTGGGTATTTTCGTAACTTGTCCGGGGGTGAGATTCGAACTCGGGACTTTGGCGTGAGAGGTATGAATGATAACCACTACGCTGGGGTCGCCCCCATCAGCAAACATTTACTTGAACCATGAAATACGAGGGCACAGATCATTAACGAAAAGAACAAAGAGCATTGGGCCGAGCACACTTCCTTGCGGCACTCCTGAAATAATTGTGAAAGTTCTCGAGCGTGCGGAATTTACCGTAACGAAGGACTGTCGGTCAAGTAAGAGCGAATCCACTTAATGAACCAAATTGGGAATGCTACAGCCTTTAGCTTTTCGGCTGCGTACAGGTGTGGTAATATGTCGAAAGCTTTAGAAAAATCAACATAGATGGAGTCGACCTGCCTTCTGGATTCAACTTCTCGAAACAACGTATTGGTATAGCACAGCAAATTCGTAGTTGTAGAGCGATGCTAAACGAATCCATGCTGGAACTCCGATATTAAAGGATGAACAACATTGTACACAGCGTTGTGAATTAACGTTTCAAAGACCTTGCTGATGCAACAGAGAAGCGATATTCCAGGATAGTTTTTAACAAGGTTTTGATTTCCTGCTTTATGGATTGGCACAATTGACACAGTCTTCCAAATTCCAGGGAACTTTCTCTCTCTCTTAACGAACGGTTAAATATAGTGCATATGGCAAAGCAAGAGAGCGTGAGCAAAACTTAAGAAGAGATGGAGGAATTCCATCTACACCAGAGCCTTTTGAAACATCAAGGTCGTCCAAGGCTTTAATGACGTCATCTGGCGAGAAAAAAGCGCTGGGAAGTTCATATTGAACTACCGTATGTTTTTAAAGCTATTTGGATACAGAGGTGGTGCATTTGTGCTATAGACTGATTGGAAGAAGCACGCAAACAAGTTCGGAGCATCGACAGGAGTGCTAGTGGCGACTCTGTGGAATTCAACTGAATTAGGAATCACAAGATCGTTGTGACTTCACGAACTTCCAAAATGCAGCTGAGTTTTGCTTCAGGTTTGCTTGCAATCGCTGGACGTGCTCCTCATAACAGGACTTTAGTAGTACGTTGTACCTGGTTCGATTAAACGGAGATTATTTTTAGTTTCGTTGGTTCTGGCAATGAGATGTCGTTTTCGCGACTTGCGAAGCATATTCCGCATATTGCGTAATGGTGGATTCCACCAGGGTTGCACAGAAGTTGGCTTTGTAATCCACCGTCGGAAGGGAACTCGCGCATACAGTTTGTCGTAAAATAGCATTGACGGAATCACCCCCCCAAGTCTGTTGCCAATTAATAGTAGCCATTACATTACATTATTTATGAAGTCGAGATCTCAGAGCCTGAAGTTCAATTCAGGTGGATGCGAATTATAATCGGGTATAATGGGCGAATTGCAGTGAGCGTTTAGTTTAAAGATGAACGGATTGTGATCCTGATCGATGTCCAAGAGAGGAACAGGAGGCTCAAGTGGGTTGATAGCATCCGGTTCGGTGGTGAAGCCTAATAATCTATTTGAATTTACAAGTGAATTGACTTGGACTAGACCGCTGGTGAGCATCGGTTCCGTAAGTGCCAGTTCCTGCTTCGTAGACGCATTCGATGGTAAATAACCGTTCACAACCTCGTCGAAGTTCCAGTTCAGAAACGGGAGATTGTAGTCGCCCAGTGCTAGGATGATATCACGAGACAAAGATCTTTCAATGATGGTTTGTAGAGCAAAGGTGTGAGACTTGTATAAATCCGGACTGGAGAGAGGACGGAGATAGATTCCGGTCATAAATAGCGACCGGTGCTCCAAGTTAATGCTCTCTGTTACTTGCATGAATGATAAAAACTTATCCGCAATAAGTACGCACCATCTCTGGAGAGCTGACTGGTGGATTGATTACGGTCGCAGCGGACCCTTAGATAACTCACAGTCCTGAATGTTCGTTCGAAGCCACGTTTCAGTTAGAACCAGGACGTCGTCATCGCATGATGACAGTATCAAACGGAGTTGAGAAGTCTACGTGCGTAGTCCTTTCACGTTTTGGTAGTAAATGACGAAGACAGAATCCATACAACTACCTTGGCGTACGCACTTTCCCGGAAAATTCGCTGGAAACCAGGAAACTATAAGGTAACGGATGAGATGTTGAATTAATGTACTTGCCTGCTAATGTCGATTGGAATACGCCCGCGCTATTTCCGACCACAGGGCCACGACGACTTGGATTGCAGGATATGTCGGGTAACGTGAGTGATGAAGTTGAAGTTGCAGGCGTGATTGGGTTGGAGGGCTTGGGGGCATCCATAGTACTTTGCGGCGTGCGTCTCTGTGAGATGAGTTCCATGGCAACAGAAGGAAAAGAGAAAGTGGTAGAATCCGTAGGTCGAAGTGCAGCATATAGATTGGAGTCGTCCGGTGGCTTAATTGGTAATAGTGCCTCCGTAGCAGCAGACAATGGATCAGCGCTGGGTAATTGATTTGCTTCGAAGTAGATTGGAATGGCTGACTGGCTGACGAGTTCCTGTTGCCTGAAATAGCAAGTTGGCAAACCCCTTCTCGGTGGTTCCACCCTCCAGCTCTCGGCGGTGACACATTCATGGATGGTGTTCCATCGTCGCAGGCCCCCAAAAATTCCGTGAAGACTGAAGATGCTCGAACTCCCTTGCCTGAAGTATAGTTCAGATTGATGGATCCCATGCAGTTTCCTTCAAGTTCTTGTCTAATCTAATTTTGAATGAAATGAAAGCAAAAAGCAAAAGGATTTTTAATTAAAGATTGGACTCGGAAAAAATGCGACACTTTGTTTTTGGTGTAACTTTTTATCGCGTTAGTAAAAATTAATGAATTTTTGGGTAATACTAGTTTAGACTGCAATATTTATGTGTGCAAAATTTTATTGCGATCTGCTCAGTAGTTTTCAAGATGCATTCGAAACAAGAAGAGCTACGCCAGCAAATCTTGGGCGCGGTGATCGATAATCCTGGTCAGTCGCACAGATGGATCGGCAAAAGGCTTGGAATCCACCATTCTACCGTGTCCCGCGTTGTACAGATGTTCCAGGAGACGAAGACCATCGAGCGGCGCGCTGGAAGCGGCCGAAAACCGAAAACGGAATACCCAGAGAAGGCACGGAAGATAAGGCAGTACTTTAAGAATAACCCGAACCTTTTCACCCGAGACGTTACCAAAAAGGTCAATTCGTCGAAGTGGTTCATCCAGCAGACCATGAAGCGGGCTGGGCTTCGTGTTTTTAAGGTCAGGAAGGCGCCAAACCGGACTACCGAATTGCGTGCGCGGAAGCTGTATCGTGGATGGCTGGTCAAGCCAGGCTGTCTCGTCATGGACGTTGAGACATATATCATGGCGGACACCAAACAAATCCCCGGCCTCGAGTTTTTTGTCGGTACGTCCCGGAAGTTCCGGAAGAGAAAAATGGACAAATTTGCGAAGAAGTACATGTGTGGCAGGCGATCTGCGAGTGCGGACGGTACAGCAAGCCGTTCGTTATAACCTGCACCATAAACGGGCAGATTTATCGAGAGGAATGCTTGCAAAAGCGCTTGCTGCCTTTTCTTAGCTCTCACCATGGTTCCACGCTGTTATGGCCAGATCTCGCTTCGTGCCAGTACGCCAAGCCTGGATTGGTACGAAGCGCAGGGCGTTAATGTGGTCACGAAGGAGGCGAACCCGCCAAATACACCAGAACTTCGTCCGATCGAAAAGTAATGAAGAAGAAGTTGAAGAAAGGCGGAAAAACATTCAAAACCGATGAAGCTTTGAAGAAAAACTGGGAGAAATTGTGTAAGGAAGATGGACAAAGCCTCGCCCAAGATCTCATGAGCAGTGTTAAGAGAAATGTACGAGCATTCAGCTTGGGGGAGGAAATTCAATAAATAAATAAAACATAGCTAATATATAGTTATTTAATCCCTGAAAATTTGAGAAGTATCCGATTGAAAATGAATTTTTGGTGATCATTTTTGTGTGTCTCATTTTTTCCGAGTCCAGTCTTTATTGTCCTGGATTTTATCGGCCTGATTGATCACTGGGCTATGTTCACGAAAATTTGAAGTTTAAATTAACGTCATTTTTGAATTTATAACTTTATATAGTGATGCAAAGTGATCCAGCAGTTAATATTTGTAAATGTTATCAGATGGGCTTAATTTATGTTAATAAATCTGATTGATTGGTTGTTCAATATTAAATTATATGGAAGATAAATCGTCCAGCTAAAACCTTTGTGGGGGTTTGTGCCAGGATCATCATAATTATTTTTATATGAGTTCAACTTTATTCTTCTTTTGCAATTTTGAAAAAGTACAAGATTGCTTCAATAAGTTGATCTGTTTTTTACTAAATCTCGACAACTTACTCAGAGCGACGTATCTGAGTTTATAAACAAAGAGGTAAACAAAGATGCAAATAGAAATTTCTAAAAGCTGAGATATCTCCACGAAAACTAGCATCACTATCTTGTTAGGGAAATATTAATAGGTGGTGGTTCTAGTTGGAGTAAATGTACGAATCATTGATTGTTTCTTTGTCAACATAATCAGTCGTTTTGAATAAATTGTCGAGAAAATGCTCAGCAAAATTATCGACTGTTTACGTAGCAGCACAACCAAAAGACATCATTTCTAAAGCATCGATTCTCTCTGAACAAATTTACGCACTAGTTAAAACACTGGTCAGGAAAAACAAGGATTTACTTTTAATACCATCAATTTCTTGATCAATTTTTGAAAAGAGAGCACTTTTTCCTTTTTGAAAGCCATTTTTTGTCGTCCGTTTTCAAAAACCTTGAAACACGCCGGTTCCAAATGAACTCACAATTTGATGCAAAAACCAACTGTTCACCTAACGAACGAAGGGCACTTTTGAGTAATGCTCAACGACACCCAAAGTGTCCCTTAGCCCTTTCCGCAAGGCAATTAAACGCTTCAAGCATATTTGCTTTTATAGGCATCAAAGGAATTCAGTTGGCATATCAACATTGCTAACCCTTGAACTGCATACTATTAACAGTGGTACCTTTAGGTATAGGCAAGCTAAAAGTGAAGTCAGCTTCTCTGCGCACCAAGGCTGGAAACGAAGTCCTCTAATCGTCAACAGGGCGTAAAAAATGAAGATGCCTTCTCTGCATCGTGTTCGAAGCGAGCCATGCTGGTAGCACACTAATCCCACTGGGGTACTTGATTCACCTGCGTGTCCTCCTGCAGCTGGCACCAGTCAGAGTGCAACTCTTTCTACTTCCATGTTCAAATAAGCTCTAACCTTTTTTCAACCAAATTGAAAATGCACTTGTGATCGCAAACATGGCTCGAGCTCAGTGTTACCTTTTAATGTCATTTATGTAATTGAATGTACGTGACCTATCGCTTTGAATTTCCTGAAAAGGACCTCTCTATACGGAGATACATTATTAATACGCTTGATCCATAACGCGTGACACTTGTCGGGTAGCCGATATCCAATTTCGTTGATGTGTGGAAAGATACTCCTGTCGGTCGTGCTGCTCGGATGAAGGATATGGAAAAATAGATTGAACCAGCAGTCACTCTGGATGAGCTGTCATATGAAAATTGTTAAATTTCCGCTGATGCGTGTTCGTGATGGCTGGGTACGAAATAGGTACACCTCACAGTGTAAAAAAAATAGATTCACCAAACCGTATGATGAGGGTATTCATCGCATCCGAGCCAAACCAGATTGATACTGATGAAGAGCATACACGCACACATTTACATGGACACCCCAAACAGGTTGATGATGCTTTCATAAATATTTATGATAAATGAAAAGTGGCAATATGGTATGGCCCATCATCAGGGATGGATGGTTGATCAGGGATGGGATTTCATCCCGTATTTTCGCATATCTATCGAAGTTGCCTTGTGCAAATGACAAGGATACATAAGAAGAGGTAGAAGAGCAGTTGACGGAGAGGATGCCTTGTCGTTTGCACGTGTCTCGGCAGGCTCTGATTGGGTTCACCTTTCTATACTGTACTGATTCGAATGTCATCAACCACGGCTACCTACGTTTTGCTACAATGTTATTTACTTTCTGACAAGTGAACTGATCTTTACTCTCCGAGTGATAGCAGCAAACAATGCTATACTCCACTCACATACCATTCCCAGTGAATCAGCCAACGGTATTGATCCGGAACGGTGATGTGCCGTACGGTGTATAAAACCAATTTCTCTGGCATAATATTTACATTTGCCATGACGGATCGCATTTTAAATCGGTTTCTAAGCTTTCACAGATTTTAAAAGTAAAACGTGCTTTAAATAGACTTTTTTTTCCTTTTCTATTACAGGTAAGTCAAGATGAGAACTGAAATTTTTGGACACATAGGTTTTTTTTGAGTGAGTATAAACATTCAAGCATTTTCATACATCCGCGAATATCTCACAGAGAAATCAACTATGTGCTCTGATAGATTTTACTGACCTTCAATATTAATGAAGCTTGTTTAACGACTCGCATTGATCATTCTAATCAATGTTATTGCATTTTCTATTTATCCGTGAGCTGTAAACGTGATTCCGTCATTTCAGATAAATCCCAATTGCCCTCACTGAATCGCTAATCCACTTCCATCCGGGAAAATCGGATAACTGTCACAGTGCTTCACACAGAAAACGGCTAAACGTACCAGAATTCCATTTCGAACGCAGTTCATTGTACAACATACTGAAAACAAATTAAACACTAACCAATTCAATTAGTCGCATTCAGACCTGAAACAGTCATTGGGGCAGACAACCAGAGGGCAGATCAATTGCTGAACGAGGAAACGGCGCTCTACTGGCTGTTGCTGTGAGTGGGCGCGCATCTGTCAAAAATTGAGTCTGCAATTCGAAACCGAACGAGTATGACGGTTAGTTATCAATTTTTCAGCCATTTTATCGCTCCGACAAGACAACTTTGATTGAACAAAATCCCTAGTCAGTGGGAACGCAGTTCAGTGCAGTGCTGCGAATCACCCTCATACAGTGAAATGTGGAATTTGAAAAACCACACAACAGTTCGGCATGACATCAATTTCAAAGTTTATTTCAAATTTAAATTACTGCGGTGTGACTGATTTGATTGAAATAGCTACGGGCTCCATCGTTGGCAGAGGGAGCGCATTGATTTGATCTAGCGTTGTCTGTCACTTGGTGAGTGGCATTTGGGCTGGAACATAAGGGCGGTGGATTTCTTTGTTAAAATGAAACGAAGAAATACTGACATTAAAGAAAATCGCAGAAGATTCTTCTATTTTTTTTTTTAAAGAAAATTAACTTAAAAGCTGATTTTATTTACACAGAACTTAAGATGCCGTTTCCAACCCGCATTAGATATAATGAATATCTAATGTAAGGGTTAAATGTTTATAAAGGCTGTACTCGAAACAAAAGCACCATTTTTATCCGTGTGTAATTTGTTTGTTCGTGGGTAAAAATCAATGAAAATCTAAGTATAACTAGTTGGGAGTGAATTGTTTACATGTACAAAATATCATAACACTCGGTTCAGTGGTGATTGAGATGTCATAGAAAAAAGAAGAAAATCGAATGTGTAAGAACTGGTGATCCCAAACTATGGCAATACCAGCGCCGGCCCCGTCCAAATGCAGGTCAAGTAGGGAATGGGTAGGAATATGTTGACGTGATACTCGCTTTATTGGAAGCTGAGAACATCTCTGCACTTCTACGAGAAATCACTGGGATGTTGGATAAAATGGTTGGGTTTGCAGCAGGATCCGTTTTGGTAAACGGTGTGCGGAATTCAACGGACATCGGCAGCGAATAAGATATTTTAATATGTTCCCGGTTTATTCTCTGCACAGAGATGAACAGTAAAATTATTCAAATTTTGGCACCGATTTAAACCAACAGTACTTGCCACACTCATAAGTGTGGGTGATTTGATTGAAATAGCTACGGGCTCCATCGATGGCAGAGGGAGCGCATTGAGTTGATTTAGCGTTGTCTGTTACTTGGTGAGTGGCATTTGGGCTGGAAAATAAGGGCGGTGGATTTCTTTGTTAAAATTA
>JASCZW010018808.1:0-14786 GCA_034211315.2 Aedes japonicus | reverse complement strand
TGTCGTTCTCGCTGGTGGTTTGAGGTGCCTTCGAATACCGAAAACCACCACATCAGAAAGTATCAGAGCAGTGAAGAGCGAGGCAACGAGAAAATCCGTTCGGCGAGAATATGGATGACGATAAATTTTCTCAAGAAGCCGCATATTTCTATAGCTTTTCAAATGGGGAGGGAGCGGGCGATGCGTTGAACGCGGTTAGCCAGAGCGGAGCTGCCAAAATTGAATCGAAAAATGTTCAAAACAATACTGATCGCAGTGTAGCAGAAAGCATATTGAAAATAAAATAAATCACAAAACTTCTAAAAACTAGAGAATGCAGCACTGGAGTTGATTGAGTAATAGGAGTTATGAAGTCAATAACAGCTCAACAGTTATGAAGTCAACAGCACAGCAAATAATTCAAGTTGAATATTGTAGATCTTACGATTTTTCTCGCGTTTGTTGTTCGTATATTTATTAAAAGATTTGCTGATGTTTTCGGCGTATTGGATCTTTGATTACACTTTATATAACCGTACTGTGGGTTGAAAATTCTTCAACATGTTTTCACATAGCCGTAGGAACGCAAAGAGAAAGTCGACTAAGAGAGTCTCCCAATGTTACTTACGATTAAATGCATTGTTCAACTTGAATTCATTCGAACAAAATTTGAAGCAGTATCCAGCAAGTCCTCAAACTTACGGAGAAAAATTGTTCCTGTATTCGTAACAAAAAACCACGATAACCTGAATAGCTATTTCATATGAATACATGATCTAATTCCTGTAAACGTGATCGAGTAAATCGCATTTTCATTAAATTTATCTCAAATCTATGAGCTAAGTTCACTCATGTGGACCGTAATGAATTCGTGAGCTTCAGACTTAAGCTCGTAGTACACTGTTTGTCCAATAGCCAAATATTTGTCATAGGCAGATAGGCATCTGACAAACATCTATGATATCTGTCAGCTGTCTAGCTGCCTATGCCAAATATTTGGCTATTGGACAAACAGTGTACTACAAGCTTTATACTACGTGCTTTTGTTCTGATAAGATATCTTTTGGATTTATTATCTACCTCTCCTTTCTTCTGCTGTAAATTTTTGTGCATATGCTAAAGGGTGATACGGTCAAAATTTGGTCAAGGAAAATGCGTGTAAATCGGTGAAATCGTTTATTTAAAAAATCAAATTAAATTTCTTTTCAAGTTCAATTGACATATATAATGCAGGAAAAATATTCAGTTAGGCTTCCGCTTTCCCAAATCGAATTGCCGGAGCGCTTACGCTTGACCCCTGCCATCAGATTTTGTACAGCCACCTTGTCCACCTTCTTCGCCGCGGAAAGCCAGTTTGCCTTGAACTGCTGCTCGTCATAGCAGTTTTTGGTCTTCTTTAGGTTCCGCTTGACAATAGCCCAGTATTTCTCAATTGGGCGGAGCTCTGGCGTGTTGGGAGGGGTTCTTGTCCTAGGGAACCACCTGCACGTTGTTGGCGGCGTACCACTCATGGCCTTTTACCGTAATGGCAAGATGCAAATCCGGCCAAAACAGTACGGAACAACCGTGCTGTTCTTCAGGAAAGGCAGCAGACGTTTATTCAAGCACTCTTTCACGTAAATTTCTTGGTTGACAGTCCGGAAGCTATGAAAATGCTGCTTTTCAAGCCACAGGTACAGATGGCTTGCCAAACCAGATATTTCTTTGCGAACTTTGACAGTTTCGTGTGCTTGAAAATATCTGCTACCGTTCCCCTTCCTTTTGCCGTATAAAACTCCTGTCCCGGAAGCTGCTTGTAGTCGGCTTTGACGTAGGTTTCGTCGTCGTCGGCATCGTCGTGTACAGCCTCCCGGGATCGCGCTTTGGCCGTCGTATTTTGTTTATCATCGCGATTTGGAGTCACTACCTTCTTGTAAGTCGATAGTCCGGCTCGTTTTTGGCTCGACGCACGGTTGTAGACGATACACCTGATTTATTTGCGGCATCTCGAGAATGAGGTTAGAGTTCGCTTGAAACTACCGGCAACTCTCTTTGTCGTCTCAGAGGCTTCCGGTTTCTTTCGATTTCCGATCCAGACTTCCTGGCTGTCGACAAACATTCCCCCAAACACTTTTATGTACATTTGTAACGGTTGATTTGGCAACTTTTAGCGATTTTGCCAACTTTGCGTGCGAGTAGCTCGGATTTTCGCGATGCGCGAGCAAAATTTTGATACGCTGCTCTTCTTGCTTGGACGGCATTTCCGACAACTGAAGAGTGAATTCCAAAATCAAAATAGGAGCAACATTCTATACACACACACCTTCGAAATGAGGGTGTCAGGTTTTTAAATGCAAAATTGAAAGAAATACGTCAATTGATATTGACCAAATTTTGACCGTATCGCCCTTTATTCGATCTTAAGCATAAATACATAGCAATTTAAATAGAAGAAAGGGCGAGCTTCATAGAAAAGTAATGCATATCTGGATTTCCCGTGTACCTGTAGGCTTCTCAGATGACTATGGAGGCATTCCAAGCATATTCAGGAATTGATTCTAATTGACTATTTACACAGTAGCTGAAACAAGGCAGGCTATTTCCTTTCTTTAAAAGATGTCGCATTGCCATAGTAGTTCCATATTTTGGTAGTCGTGATCCAAAAGGGTCTACATATGTTGAAAAAGTGTTGATGGTTAGACAAAATTATAAGACCAAGTCTTTAGCAAAGTTGTAGATAATAATTTGACCATTTCTTAAAAAATACACTATTTTAAACTTATACCTTTAATAACCGAATGCAATTTTACATTGTATATTTTTCCTCTTTTTCATTTCAACACATCTGTATTATCGATCAGATCAGCTTTTTGACAACTTAATTGATTCACGATATTCTATTCATCAAACTTTGGAAGTAGCAAATATAGAGTAGGCGTCAAACATAATTATCAGTTCCTCTAATATCTAAATTGTTCGCAAAATCCGCGGAATCTTTCGGATAGTGCCATTCGAAGTAGAAAACGATTGCACATTCCAAAGCATCCGAATTCCGCATTTTTTATCCTGTCGTCTTACATATAAACAAACTGACAACTCGAAACAAGGGACAGCTCGAACGTATCAACTACTAGTCCGGAACAAACCGCCGTAGCAAATTCCTAAAATCAACAACAGTACCACCGGAATCAACTATTTCGAGCAGCCAGTCAATGTCGAAATATTCAACCGAGACATTGCACGAGGTCCAAGTGTCACCAATAGACTCAACGAAGCTTAACTACTATCCAATATCCTGAAATGTCACAAAATTAACGAAGGCGAAAGAAGACATCCTTTCCAATTACAGCCTGAAAATGATGATGAAGTCGACGAGTTTCAGTTCAACAATTCAAGCTAAACAATGCATTAGGTCCTAAGTAACATTGAGAGATTCTCTTCGTCGACTTTCTCTTTTGTTATTAGTTTGTCTATTAAACGATTTGCTTATGTTTTTGACGTATTATATCGTTAATTACACTTTATATTACCGTACTGTGTGTTGAAAATACTTGAACATGTTTTGACATATCCGTAAAAACGCAAAGAGAAAGTCGACAAAGAGAGTCTCCCAATGTTACTTAGGACCTAATGCATTGTTTAGCTTGAATTGTTAATTTTAACGTGACAACCCATACAAAAAAATGGAAGGTCCATACAAAAAACGTGACAAGGGGGGAGGTGTGTTATAAAAAGTCACTTTTTGCGTGACATAATTAAAGGACGTTCCCTCATCAATACCATTTTTACACTGACCCTTTTGGGAACGTAGTCGTGATCCAAAATAAGCAGCCACTATAGCAAAACGACATCATGAGTCAAGGGGAACAACTGTACAAATTCAAGAAAAATCTAGGGAGTGGTCAGCAATATTTTTGCTAGAATAACGTTGTGAAGAGAAAGTATAGATAGTTCCGTTAGCGCACGGCAGGCTGTGAAAATTGAGTAGAAGTAGTTTTTAAAATTGAGTGGAGGGCATTGTGAGGTAGTATCTCGAAACAAACACACAATCTTTTGCTAAGCATCCTCACCTTGACTGGCAGAAACGAGTCCACCACCTTGATATATATACATTGGAATGCCTCTATACAGAATACAATGCCTGGTCTATTGAATGTGAATACAATGCTAGTGTTTTTGCATCCATGAAGTATAAAATTGTATAATTAGTGGGAGGGTATTTGTTCTTGTTGTTGTTGTTGTTGTTGTTGTTGTTGTTGTTGTTGTTGTTGTTGTTGTTGTTGTTGTTGTTGTTGTTGTTGTTGTTGGTGTTGTTGTTGTTTTTGCTTGTTGTTTGTTGTGAGACGACCTGAACTCTACATATTGAACTCATCAACACACGGGCCGGGTTCAACTGATTTACATCCCTAGGCGTAATCAGAGATGTTTCATCTTAGAAAATTCCAGCGGTGCCGACTTGAAGTGATACCAGAACGACTGGGATGAGCGGCAACCAAAGTAAGTCGCTTAGAACAGTGTGACAGTCACGGTGTCTTACACGAATATGTTTCATAACTGCAGTACTTCAATTTTCAATTACATATGTGACACACTGAAGAACACTCTTGGCAGTTGTGCTCATAGAAATAAGAAACCATCATTCTTACCAATATGCATTGCCTACGCATCTTGAAAAAGAAGTGTGAGTTTCAGTTCAATATCATGCATAAAAAATGCATTATACATCGTGTCCATACATTGCCGATAATATTTTATGCAAAACCTCTTCTTTGTTAGAATTATTTCATACAAGTTGCTGCTTCGTGTAGAATGAAATTGAATTTAGGGCCTCTGTATGATATTTACATCACATTGAAAGTTCAGATTTATTTTCTGTGTAAAAATACAATTTGGGCTTTAAACACATCGCACCTTCGGCACATTATGGTAACTCCCAGAACATTGCACCGCTTGTAGACACAATCCAAAAAAATAGCACCGAAGAAATGTGTGCTGAGCGAACCACCCGTTGCGCCTACTCACTACACCACCGGCGCCATCAGGAGAGAGTTGGGTAAGATGGCCACCTTATGTAAGCTTCCAAATTTCAAGAAAAGTACAAACTTTCTCATATTAAATATGCTTACAATTGTTGGATTACAATAGCAGTGGTATTTAATATATTTTAACTCAACCTTATTTCCGTTTCTAATAACACGTTTTGTTGGAATCAGACAGCAATTTTTGAGTTAGTGTTGGAATCAGTCAGCCATTTTCGAGGAAACCCCGGATTTATTAATCAGACCAGCAGTAAACAGATATTTATCTTTAGGACCTGTTATACCATATTTAGTTTATCAAATGAGTTTTAAACTCAATATAGGGTAACGGGATGTAAAAGTAAAGCCTAACTCCTTGATTTGGCCTATGTACCAAATACACTGATAGACAAAAATAAAGTGCTTACCTCGTCGTTTTTTTCAATTTCTCTCATTTACTTGGTTCAAATTAAAGTAAACGCAGTGTAGTTTTTTTTCTGATTTTATTTTTTATATTCTTTTTAAGTTTCACTTATGGAATACTGAAAAAAAGGAGTTTCACTTAAAAAAAAAATCAATTTGTGTTGAAAAAAAACAGTGACAAAATAAAGTGCCCACTTCAAAAATCGATATGTTTTCGATAAGTTTCCATTGGAAGACCCCTCGATTGTTTATGTTTCGATATTTTGACATGTTTTGAAGCAAACGGCTCAACCTGGTGCATTTGTATACGTGATCGCATTTGATTCAGTTGAAAAAAAATGGTGCACTCATGTGGACCGTAATGAATTCGTGAGCTTCAGACTTAAGCTTGTAGTACACTGTTTGTCCAATAGCCAAATATTTGTCATAGGCAGATAGGCATCTGACAAACATCTATGATATCTGTCAGCTGTCTAGCTGCCTATGCCAAATATTTGGCTATTGGACAAACAGTGTACTACAAGCTTTATATACGTGCTTTTGTTCTGATAAGATATCTTTTGGATTTATTATCTACCTCTCCTTTCTTCTGCTGTAAATTTTTGTGCATATGCTAAAGGGTGATACGGTCAAAATTTGGTCAAGGGAAAATGCGTGTAAATCGGTGAAATCGTTTATTTAAAAAATCAAATTAAATTTCTTTTTCAAGTTCAATTAGTATAAAATGCAGGAAAAATATTCAGTTAGGCTTCCGCTTTCCCAAATCCGAATTGCCGGGCCTTACGCTTGACCCCTGCCATCAGATTTTGTACAGCCACCTTGTCCACCTTCTTCGCCGCAGAAAGCCAGTTTGCCTTGAACTGCTGCTCGTCCTTAGCAGTTTTTTTGGTCTTCTTTAGGTTCCGCTTGACAATAGCCCAGTATTTCTCAATTGGGCGGAGCTCTGGCGTGTTGGGAGGGTTCTTGTCCTAGGGAACCACCTGCACGTTGTTGGCGGCGTACCACTCCATGGCCTTTTTACCGTAATGGCAAGATGCCAAATCCGGCCAAAACAGTACGGAACAACCGTGTTTCTTCAGGAAAGGCAGCAGACGTTTATTCAAGCACTCTTTCACGTAAATTTCTTGGTTGACAGTCCCGGAAGCTATGAAAATGCTGCTTTTCAAGCCACAGGTACAGATGGCTTGCCAAACCAGATATTTCTTTGCGAACTTTGACAGTTTCGTGTGCTTGAAAATATCTGCTACCGTTCCCCTTCCTTTTGCCGTATAAAACTCCTGTCCCGGAAGCTGCTTGTAGTCGGCTTTGACGTAGGTTTCGTCGTCCATTACCACGCACTCAAACTTCGTCAGCATCGTCGTGTACAGCCTCCGGGATCGCGCTTTGGCCGTCGTATTTTGTTTATCATCGCGATTTGGAGTCACTACCTTCTTGTAAGTCGATAGTCCGGCTCGTTTTTTGGCTCGATGCACGGTTGTAGACGATACACCCAGTTTATTTGCGGCATCTCGGAGAGATAGGTTAGGGTTTCGCTTGAAACTACCGGCAACTCTCTTTGTCGTCTCAGAGGCTTCCGGTTTTCGATTTCCCCCCGATCCAGACTTCCTGGCTGTCGACAAACATTCCCCAAACACTTTATTACATTTGTAACGGTTGATTTGGCAACTTTTAGCGATTTTGCCAACTTTGCGTGCGAGTAGCTCGGATTTTCGCGATGCGCGAGCAAAATTTTGATACGCTGCTCTTCTTGCTTGGACGGCATTTTGACAACTGAAGAGTGAATTCCAAAATCAAAATAGGAGCAACATTCTATACACACACACCTTCAAAATGAGGGGTGTTCAGGTTTTTTAAATGCAAAATTGAAAGAAATACGTCAATTGATATTGACCAAATTTTGACCGTATCGCCCTTTATTCGATCTTAAGCATAAATACATAGCAATTTAAATAGAAGAAAGGCGAGCTTCATAGAAAAGTAATGCATATCTGGATTTCCCCGTGTACCTGTAGGCTTCTCAGATGACTATGGAGGCATTCCAAGCATATTCAGGAATTGATTCTAATTGACTATTTACACAGTAGCTGAAACAAGGCAGGCTATTTCCTTTCTTTAAAAGATGTCACATTGCCATAGTAGTTCCATATTTTGGTAGTCGTGATCCAAAAGGGTCTACATATGTTGAAAAAGTGTTGATGGTTAGACAAAATTATAAGACCAAGTCTTTAGCAAAGTTGTAGATAATAATTTGACCATTCTTAAAAAATACACTATTTTAAACTTATACCTTTAATAACCGAATGCAATTTTCACATTGTATATTTTTCTCCTTTTTTCATTTCAACACATCTGTATTATCGATCAGATCAGCTTTTTGACAGCTTAATTGATTCACGATATTCTATTCATCAAACTTTGGAAGTAGCAAATATAGAGTAGGCTTCAAACATAATTATCAGTTCCTCTAATATCTAAATTGTTCGCAAAATCCGCGGAATCTTTCGGATAGTGCCATTCAGAAGTAGAAAACGATTGCACATTCCAAAGCATCCGAATTCCGCATTTTTTTATCCTGTCGTCTACATATAAACAAACTGACAACTCGAAACAAGGGACAGCTCGAACGTATCAACTACTAGTCCGGAACAAACCGCCGTAGCAAATTCCTAAAATCAACAACAGTACCACCGGAATCAACTATTTCGAGCAGCCAGTCAATGTCGAAATATTCAACCGAGACATTGCACGAGTCCAAGTGTCACCAATAGACTCAACGAAGCTTAACTACTATCCAATATCCTGAAATGTCACAAAATTAACGAAGGCGAAAGAAGACATCCTTTCCAATTACAGCCTGAAAATGATGATGAAGTCGACGAGTTTCAGTTCAACAATTCAAGCTAAACAATGCATTAGGTCCTAAGTAACATTGAGAGATTCTCTTCGTCGACTTTCTCTTTTGTTAATAGTTTGTCTATTAAACGATTTGCTTATGTTTTTGACGTATTATATCGTTAATTACACTTTATATTACCGTACTGTGTGTTGAAAATACTTGAACATGTTTTGACATATCCGTAAAAACGCAAAGAGAAAGTCGACAAAGAGAGTCTCCCAATGTTACTTAGGACCTAATGCATTGTTTAGCTTGAATTGTTAATTTTAACGTGACAACCCATACAAAAAAATGGAAGGTCCATACAAAAAACGTGACAAGGGGGGAGGTGTGTTATAAAAAGTCACTTTTTGCGTGACATAATTAAAGGACGTTCCCTCATCAATACCATTTTTACACTGACCCTTTTGGGAACGTAGTCGTGATCCAAAATAAGCAGCCACTATAGCAAAACGACATCATGAGTCAAGGGGAACAACTGTACAAATTCAAGAAAAATCTAGGAGTAGTCAGCAATATTTTTGCTAGAATAACGTTGTGAAGAGAAAGTATAGATAGTTCCGTTAGCGCACGGCAGGCTGTGAAAATTGAGTAGAAGTAGTTTTTAAAATTGAGTGGAGGGCATTGTGAGGTAGTATCTCGAAACAAACACACAATCTTTTGCTAAGCATCCTCACCTTGACTGGCAGAAACGAGTCCACCACCTTGATATATATACATTGGAATGCCTCTATACAGAATACAATGCCTGGTCTATTGAATGTGAATACAATGCTAGTGTTTTTGCATCCATGAAGTATAAAATTGTATAATTAGTGGGAGGGTATTTGTTCTTGTTGTTGTTGTTGTTGTTGTTGTTGTTGTTGTTGTTGTTGTTGTTGTTGTTGTTGTTGTTGTTGTTGTTGTTGTTGTTGGTGTTGTTGTTGTTTTTGCTTGTTGTTTGTTGTGAGACGACCTGAACTCTACATATTGAACTCATCAACACACGGGCCGGGTTCAACTGATTTACATCCCTAGGCGTAATCAGAGATGTTTCATCTTAGAAAATTCCAGCGGTGCCGACTTGAAGTGATACCAGAACGACTGGGATGAGCGGCAACCAAAGTAAGTCGCTTAGAACAGTGTGACAGTCACGGTGTCTTACACGAATATGTTTCATAACTGCAGTACTTCAATTTTCAATTACATATGTGACACACTGAAGAACACTCTTGGCAGTTGTGCTCATAGAAATAAGAAACCATCATTCTTACCAATATGCATTGCCTACGCATCTTGAAAAAGAAGTGTGAGTTTCAGTTCAATATCATGCATAAAAAAATGCATTATACATCGTGTCCATACATTGCCGATAATATTTTATGCAAAACCTCTTCTTTGTTAGAATTATTTCATACAAGTTGCTGCTTCGTGTAGAATGAAATTGAATTTTAGGGCCTCTGTATGATATTTACATCACATTGAAAGTTCAGATTTATTTTCTGTGTAAAAATACAATTTGGGCTTTAAACACATCGCACCTTCGGCACATTATGGTAACTCCCAGAACATTGCACCGCTTGTAGACACAATCCAAAAAATAGCACCGAAGAAATGTGTGCTGAGCGAACCACCCGTTGCGCCTACCACTACACCACCGGCGCCATCAGGAGAGAGTTGGGTAAGATGGCCACCTTATGTAAGCTTCCAAATTTCAAGAAAAGTACAAACTTTCTCATATTAAATATGCTTACAATTGTTGGATTACAATAGCAGTGGTATTTAATATATTTTAACTCAACCTTATTTCCGTTTCTAATAACACGTTTTGTTGGAATCAGACAGCAATTTTTGAGTTAGTGTTGGAATCAGTCAGCCATTTTCGAGGAAACCCCGGATTTATTAATCAGACCAGCAGTAAACAGATATTTATCTTTAGGACCTGTTATACCATATTTAGTTTATCAAATGAGTTTAAACTCAATATAGGGTAACGGGATGTAAAGTAAGCCTAACTCCTTGATTTGGCCTATGTACCAAATACACTGATAGACAAAATAAAGTGCTTACCTCGTCGTTTTTTTCAATTTCTCTCATTTACTTGGTTCAAATTAAAGTAAACGCAGTGTAGTTTTTTTTCTGATTTTATTTTTTATATTCTTTTTAAGTTTCACTTATGGAATACTGAAAAAAAGGAGTTTCACTTAAAAAAAAAATCAATTTGTGTTGAAAAAAAACAGTGACAAAATAAAGTGCCCACTTCAAAAATCGATATGTTTTCGATAAGTTTCCATTGGAAGACCCCTCGATTGTTTATGTTTCGATATTTTGACATGTTTTGAAGCAAACGGCTCAACCTGGTGCATTTGTATACGTGATCGCATTTGATTCAGTTGAAAAAAAATGGAGAACGGAGTGCTTTCGAAAGCAATTCCCTTGTGTATCCGAGAATCGGTCGTTCGTGATGTGCAAAACGGCTGTCGCTAAGAAGTACAGTATCAGTAAGGCAGTGGTTGGCAAAATTCTTCTGAAGCTTAAAACGTGTGGATCAGTGGTGGCAGGAAGCGGAAAACGGATGCGAGAACGGACACCAAGATCATGCGCGAAGTCAAGAAGAACCCGAATGTAACTGTCCGCGAGATCCAGGAAACCCTTCAGTTATCAGTTTCCGGTCGAACTGTTCGTCGCCGTCTCGTAGCACAGGGTTGAATAGCAAACTTGCCCGGAAGCGCCCATTTATCAGCAAGGCAAAACAAAGCCAAACGGTTTGCTAAGGAGCATGCTGATAAGCCCCTAGAGTTCTGGAAAACGGTTCTCTGGACGGACGAATCAAAAATTCGAGCTGTTTAACCGAAAGCGGCGGGTTCGTGTTTGGTGCAGATCGGGAGAGGAGCTTCAGAAGCGCCACATCCAAGGCACGATGAAGCATGGAGGAGGAAATGTGATGGTCTGGGGGTGTTTTTCGTGGGGTGGAGTGGGAAGCATTGTGAAAATCGACGGGTAAATGACGGCAGATTCTTACATCAACATCCAGCGAGAAAATCTGGAGGTTTCGCTGATCAAGACGGGCCTTGAAGAGAAGTTCGTATTCCAGCAGGACAACGACCCGAAGCATACTGCCAAGAAGACCAAGTCTTTCTTCCGGTCTTGTCGGATCAAACCGCTGGAATGGCCTCCACAAAGCCCGGACCTCAATCCCATCGAGAATTTGTGGGCGATTCTCGATGCCAGGGTCGACAAAACTGGTGTTACCAATAAAAATAACTATTTTGAAGCCCTGATCCACTGCACCTAAATAACCTGGTCGAGAGCATGTTGAAGCGCCTGCAGGAGGTCGTGAATGCCAAAGGAGGACACATCAATTATTGAAATGCTTTTGTTTTACTTTAATTTATGTTTTCTGTAGCCTAAATGAAGTGGGCACTTTATTTTGTCACTGTTTTTTTTTAACACAAATTGATTTTTTTTCTTTACGTAAAACTTCTTTTTTTTCAGTATTCCATAAGTGAAACTTAAAAAGAATATAAAAAATAAAATAAGAAAAAAAAACTATACTGTGTTTACTTTAATTTGAACCAAGTAAATGAGAGAAATTGAAAAAACGAAGAGGTGGGCACTTTATTTTGCCTATCCGTGTATGTCATTATTTCTTCGATAATCAACAAAACCATGTTGCTATCAGCATGACCGATTAATCAATTTATAGTTGTTCACTTCCGCGTAGTTTTCGATTTTCTTGACTTTTTAGACACCATGACTTTACTGGTTAAACTGAACAGATTATCTATACGATCTTCGAATGATCAAAATTTGCCGAAATTGAACCTATAAACCGAATAATGCAGCCAAGATGTACAGAATGTAGTCACATGTTATAAACTAACAGATCTCATGAGAAACATTCAATAACAATAATTTAACAAGCAAACGATAGACCCAATGTCATTTTTTTTCTATGTTCCCAACTATGACCTGTTGTATGAAAAGCGTAGTAAAAATGTTGGTATTGGTAACATTAACAAGAAAATGTCTGAGTTCAGGTTGAATGTAGTTCGTATGGCCTATCTTAGCACAAATTAAAGGACCAAAATCTGTGTAGAGTGAATTATAATGTTTTGATTGTCGAATGACCGCTAAATCATACATAAAAATCAATTAAGTGTTTCTTAGCAGTTTAAGTATAGTTTGATTTGTGAAATTGTTGGTTGAGTAGAGCGAATACAGCTGAGAACGCCGTACAAAAATTGCATTTTATAAAAAATCAATCGAATGGGACGAATTTGCATCCATGATTAGACCCAATCTGGTACCCATAGACCGACATAAAGTTTCTGACTTTATAAAACGAGTTGTGTAGCTTTTCGTTATACATACTACCAGGTGGCTTATAAAAATATCTTAGGAAGTGTATAGCTAGTTAAATTTGGTTTCCAGCTCAAATACTTGATGAGTTACAATGAAAAATGTTATCGATTGATACAGAAAAAATACTGACTCATACATCAGTTGCGTTACAACAGGCGATTACGCTGTCAACTGATGATGAATACACCTATGCCATCGTAGCAGCCCTGTTGTATACAGAAATTATTTGACAGCGTTATGTCGAAAACAGTCAATCAACTATGCTCGATGGTTTGTTCATACTGCCACGGAGAGAATATGTCTTGAGGCACTTCGTGACCACCAAATAATGCCGGTCCGGTATTTGCAACATCCTCTCTCTTCTGAAGAAAGGTGAATGTGTCAAACAGAAGCCTGATTCCGGCCTCGCAACAGTGCTACGCGACTGTCTGTAAAGTGCAGCAGAAGCTGAAGAGGAAGACTAAGTGCAAGTTGGCCTCATCGTTCCACGCCATGGGCCGAGAGGTTGCTGGAACCGGCCAAACGATCTGAGCAGCAAGCTATCAAAAAAACGGCGAACTGCAACGCCGTGCACAGCTTGAAAACGTAATGTGAACTTTTGTTCAAAATCATGCACATAAATGGAGCGCAACAATACATAAAAAATTGCATTATACATCGTGTTATTTTGTGGCACATTCCATTCATTAATATTGTATGCAAAACCTCGTCTTTGTTAGAAGTATTTCATGCAAGTTGCAGTTTTGTGTAGAATGAAAAAAAAATTTAGATGCTCCGATATTTACATCACAATGAACATTCAGGTTTTTTTTCCAATGTAGTTATGTATATTCATGAATTGGAATCTTTTAACTTTCTTTGCATTGCAAGCTTATTGCTTATCACAATCAGCTTACTTTGTGTTTCAGATATATTTACATAAGTATGATTGTGTGGCAAGTAAAGTCATGCCCTATGATCAGGCAGTCGGGAAATTTGTTCATTTGAAACAAAAATCATAGCCTGGACCCAGCCACTTACAGGATGGTGTTATTATGATGCAGCGCCTAAGCTGAGATTCGGCGATAATCGTATTGTGATAAGTAATACGATTTTGAGCTGGCTAGAAAGGAAGGATCATGTAGGATGATTGGAAAACCAGGAAAATTTAAATTAACTCTTCACTAGATCACTAGTAATCACTGAGCAAATTCTTTTAAATTCCACTGAAAAAGGAAATGCTTTGACAGATAGGCCTTACAGTCTTACATACTTCTTTAGTGTTGAGTGAAGTCGAGCTCTAAGAAGGCTGTAAGTTTGAAAAAGTTCAATATTTTATTTTTTATTTTATTTTTTTTACTATCGAGTGAAGTATAAATTAAAGTATTCCTAGTTTTCAAATAACAGTCGTTCTACTATTACGCTTGAAAAATAGTTTTATTTTTCAATCATATAGGGATCGAAGTGATCATGGATGATTTAAATCTGGATATTTAATGGCTTTTAGTGTTAATGCGATTGAATCGAGTATGTTGTATGATAGATTATTTAATGACCCGTAACGCTGGTAGATCACATTTTCGTGATGCGTTACGGGGTATCAGATCTATCACGGAACCCTAGTCCGAAATAATTCAAACAAGGGACATATTTATTTTTTGTAGTCAAAGGAACACATCTTAGTCCTTATTATGTTTTATGTCTTATTAAAAGAGACAATACTCGTTTTGTGCCCCGGTTGTGCACAATAAATTTTGACTCATAAGGGAACGTCCATTAATTACGTCACGCAAAAACTGACGTTTTTAACCCACCCCCCTCCCCCCCTTGTCACGTTTTTTGTATGGATCGTCACGTTTTCCCAAACCACCCCTCCCCCCTTATTGCGTGACATAATTAATGGAGCTTCCCTAAAGGGGCATGCATTTGAAGAGTGCTCTCACTCCTTAAAGGGTTTAAATAGCGGAAACTTTCAATAAAATTCAATTTATTGCCAACAAAACATACTGTAACAACGCCGAATAATTCATCGTTTCTCAATAGTTATGAGGTAACTCGACATGCACTAAACAAAGAATACGAGATATACTACAATAGATCAAAGTACTGGTCGCAGTGGTTTATGTCCCGAACAGAGGAAAACAAATGTTGTGATTTAGGGACCTCTA
>JASCZW010018807.1:0-14779 GCA_034211315.2 Aedes japonicus | reverse complement strand
GTAATCAAAGAGAGTCTCTCAACTGCAGGTTCGCCCTAATGAAACCTAGAAATGTTCATTTGTATAAAAAGTAAAAATGTTTTTTTATTAAAAATAAAATATCAATCAAGTATGGAGGAACCCAAGTAAAGGCTAGTATGCAGCTCAAAAGTAATGTGCATTAGGATAGGACAAGTAATGGTCAAGAAATGCTTTACTCTCGGAATTACTTACCTTGTATGCAGCTGAAAAGGAGGACAAACTTCGTAGCGTTAGTAACGTCTGCCCAGGTAATCTTAATGGTGCTGTCACTTTTCCTTGCGGAATAATATTCCTTTGGATTATTCCACTAGAGAAACTGATGTTTCACCCATATTCAGTATGGGTTATCAAAATTACTTCTTTAAAAATGGCAAAAATTACTTCAAGTCTTTACTTGCCAGCTGCATACTAGCCTTAAAGCTAAAGTAAGGGTAAACATCGTAATATCCAAAACTGCAATTGATCAAAACTTTCTGGTTATTTTTAATCGGAATCGTCATTTTTGTTTCAAATATGAGTAATACTCGCTGGAACCAGGCCGCCATTGGCACATATCTTTTGATTTCAAATGTTTCATCGCTATTAGTTAGAATATATTGAAACAAGATAAAAAACGCTTTAGTTGAGCCAAATTGATGGACCCCTCGTTTTCTAAGGGACTAAACATGTTGTAAAAAAGTCGATTTTGGATAATTTCAAGGTAAGTAAACAAGTTATATCACAAAATTTTACATTGAAACATCTTCAAAACTCGTGGCCGCCACATTTTTTTTTAACATCAATTGAAAGCTTTATTTATCCTCTATACAACAGCAACGAGTTTTGAAGATGTTTCAATGTAAAATTTTGTGATATAACATGTTTACTTACCTTGAAATTATCCAAAAATCGACATTTTTACAACATGTTTAGTCCCTTAGAAAACGAGGGGTCCATCAATTTGGCTCAACCAAAGCGTTTTTTATCTTGTCTCAATATATTCTAACTAATAGCGATGAAACATTTGAAATCAAAAGATATGTGCCAATGGCGGCCTGGTTCCAGCGAGAATTACTCATATTGGACATGAGCAAACTGTTTATTTAAAGATTAATAAGCAAAATAAGAAAGTTTTCGTTTAGAAAAATATGGACGACCGCGTTGCTTCAGTGACTACCAATTTATAGAAATTTGGGTTAATAATAACGTCCTATAGTGGGTGACCATTACTTCAATTTCAGTAAAAAATACTGTTTATTACCGTTTTATTTAACTGGGTATTGGGTACTAGGTATTGTAAAAATACCTATTTTTTGACCAAATATATACCTAATTTTAGGTATTTCAATCTTAGCGTGTAGGCTGCTATTTTATTCTCGGTTTGCTAGCTTTCGGATATTTTTCAAGTGCTAAATATTTCGGAGTGTTTTTATTATTACGGTTTTTAAATTATTCAATATTTGGCTAGTAGTCTAAGTCTCGAGTGTGTCAATGCTCCAATATATTCTCTGTGAGAAGGGTAAAAATATCCACCATGCAACATTAAGGAAAAGCAACAACATATCGTCAGCAATATATTCATCAAGTACGAATATGTGCTCCACAGCTTTTAAAATAACAGTCGATGTACGAAATACGTTCAATTGATAATTTGTTCTAGGTTTCATTTGATTTGACAGAACCAGTGAACCAAAATTATCGGGGTACATTGACTTTACTCTGGAGCTGTCAAGTTGTTACCAGGTTGGCGAAACCAAACCCATTTCAGTTTGGTTCACCACCAGACACTTTACATTTATTTTTCAATAAATGAAAACCCTCGCTCCTTCGTCGTATTTCCGAGCGCCAAGATCAACACTTTTTAACAAATGTTGTCAAATTTTACAGCTCCTTCTCGCAATGACCAATCAATTCTATCCAAAATATGTCCAAATGCTGTTCTTTCTCTGGAATCCGGTTTGCACAGTCTTCAAAGATGGCATCGAGCACAGTTGCCCAAATTATTCTTCCACTTTGTCAGCAAATGCAGCGGTCTTTATCTATGAACGTTTCCAGACACAGTTCCATACGCTTTTAGCTATGCCCGTGAAGTGAGTAATAACATCAGGGCTAATGCAGGTTAAGTATCGCTTTAAGGGTATTTTAATGGAGATTTGTTAAGAAGCTTCCTTACAAAATACAGTAAAAAGACCGACAGTCGTTGTGAAATGCCAAAACGTATTTGTCGGAATTTTTTACGAATTCTCTCACTTGCTTATTTAGAGGCAACACCGTCCACATTCCACATTGCTATACTAGTAATGTTATAAACCTACGAAAATGTTCTAAAAATTGCATTACAATATTATCCAAATTGTTTTGTGCTTGAACTTAAAAAAAATGTTGGTGCTCTTTACACACCATGGGTAAGAATGGGTTAATACAGCGGAAGTACCTTTGATCTATTTATTAACGAGGTTGAAATCGTTACCGCGATCGAGCGTTGCAGGCACGCCTGGTCAATCACACTTGATTTTATGGCTAAAATTACCATCGTTGGTTGGTGTCTTCAAGATGGAAAAAATACTGATTTGAACCTGGCGAAGGCAACTCGATTGCACCACATTCAATGCACTGAACCGGAATCCTGCGCTAGACCATGGATACTACTCTTCTTATCTTGTAGAATAATTTGCGATCGCGCACTTGTTAACAAAAGTTTATAGATGTTGTCCAAATCATAAATTTGAAAAAGGTGTGGTTTCTGCCATGTGAGAAAATTTCCCGATGGATTTTTAAATTCCAGACTTTCTCCCGCATATTTCCCGATGATTTTGGATTCTCGCATTTCCCGATTTTCCCGAGTCTTTGGCCACCCTGTATATGGAATAGACTTGGCAGCACTAGACGTTTCATTACGAAGGATTGTCGGATTCTATTGGATTCTCGTCGACGAGAAATCGTGGATGAAAATCAAATGTTACTGTTTGACGGATCACAACATATATTGTTTTAGTTGATCCAATTTTCTTCCTGCCACTTTGTCGGCATCTTAACAAACAAAAAAGCTAATAACGAAACACTTCCACACTTGGCACTTAACACGTTGAAAACATTAACCCACGCCACGCCACGACATCGTTTCCCATCATCAACCAACCATTATCATCGTCATCATCGTTGTTGTCGCCTTTTTATTTGTTGTACACGCAGAGATCTCAATTACGGCGGCAGGTGGTAATTACATTCGAATTGTGCCTAAACAGTCAAGTCAGACGCACTTTTTTTCCCGGATACTAGCTAACAGGTTGACCGTCCGTATAAGTGCCTATTCGCCTACGAGAGAGAGAAAAAAAAAGCGTTCATCAGAATAGTAATAATCAAAACAAAAAAAACCACCAACAGAAGGTTAAGAACCAACAAGAGAACTACTTAGACGTGGACCCGTCTGGTTTGGTGCGTCTAGTGGTGGTCAAGACCGAAACGGATAGCATGTGTGCCATGCCTTCTTGTTCAGGCGCATGTTTGTCTTGCGGGCGGTCCGACCTTGAACTTGCACTGCCTACTCGGTTTGCGCTCTTAGGTGCAAGTGTGTGTGTGTATTCAAATGTTCAATTAGCACAACAATGCCTATTGCTTACTTAGCGGATAAATAACGGTCGGTGTTTGATACGTGCATTTTTTGTTCCCTCCTTTCAGCTTCGCTCGGAAGACGTAGTTCGTGCATACATAGATCGAATCCGAGAAGTGAACCCACTAATCAATGCCGTCGTGGAAGAACGCTTCACCACTGCCATCGAGGAGGCCAAAAGGCCGACCAGATGATCGCCAACATGCAAACAATTTGGCTTATCAAAACCTATCCACTTCTGGGGGTTCCGTTTACGGTGAAGGAAAGCTGTGCGCTGAAAGGTGAGGTCTATCTTGAAGCTCTTATCAATACTGCCATTAGCGTGGCGTGGTAACATTGACCCAGTAGGTTATCTAGGAGGATGCATTGTGATGTTCTCGCTTTGTTTTGTTTCTTACAGGTGCCCTGTTCACCGGAGGCTCATTGCCCCGCCAGGAGTTCGGGCGAGTCGCGACGGTGAAGCGGTGGCACTGCTGAAAGCCGCCGGATGTATTCCACTGTTGGTGTCCAACACGCCGGAATACTGCCTCAGCTGGGAGTCGTACAATCACATCACAGGCCGGACGTTGAATCCGTACGACAACCGGCGAACGGCCGGTGGTTCCTCCGGGGAGAAGGTGCACTTATTGCTGCCGGTGCTTCACTTTTTGGTGTGGGAAGCGACGTGGCTGGATCGATCCGCGTCCCGGCACTGTTCAATGGGATCTTCGGACACAAACCAACGGCTGGTGAGTTTGGTTCTGCGATAGCGAATTGAGGTTATCAACTTAAAGCGGGAATGGTTTTGCAATGGGTTGATAACGCGTATAGCGATGTTGACCAGGGTTTGATTTTAGTCGAAGTCGATTAAATTTTTCTGATACATTCTGTCATCCCTGGTCAGGTCTTTATTCGCCGATTGCAACTCATCACTGATCACTGATGATGTCCGGGACCACTCCGGATTGGTCTTCGTTTGATTGGTCACGATTGGTCACAGTAAGCAGTTTGCTTCCAGATTCAGGAGTATCTCGTCGTAGGTTGTCATGTTCAGAGTGAAGATTCACGGCATCATCCTCCTTCACAAGTTATGCTTGCATCACTCACGACAGTTTGTTGATGTTTTGCTTTGCTTTCGGGTCACACCGGGTCTAGGACAGGACCTGCCAGCTGTTAGTGCAAAAGCAAGACCATTTACCTGTCAAAAAAGACCGTTTTTTATTGGTCGCTTTGACAGGCAGTTTGTTGTTGGTTTGGCGGTGTTGCTAGTAGTCACTTTTTCACCTCTTTTGTTTGTGACAACTAGAACAAATGCGGAAATAAAAGTAGACTTTTGCAGTGGTTTATTTTAAATCTATTCGAAATGAAGCGATAAATTGTGGTCGCAGTGACGTGTCACATCCGGGTCTCCATTTCCATCGATTCCCGAGAGATCGTTCGCCGAGAGTGGGGTAAGGCCTGCATTGGGTACGCAAGCGAGAAAGACATTCTCTTGCTCAAGCTTTCTCCCCACAGCAGAATTTGCAGCGTAAGCATCAATGAAATGCAATGAAACCTTATCAATTAACGTTTAGTTTGATGCAGCTTCATTTCCCGACAGAAGATTTTTTTAATTACTTTATTTTCAATGAGATTACTGTGTAAACATATCTGGCAACATTGGAGCGACCTCCGTATCATAGCAATCAGTAAACAAGGGCCCCTATCGCTGTCAACCACATATTTATGCACCATAGCTCACATAATTTTGACATTTTTGGACATCTGACATTTTGGGCATCTGACAATTAGAAATATAAGTGCCATTATTTGAAAAAGAGCGAATCTATTTTTGTAAACAATGGCTTTCACAGTCAATTTCTCTAGAACAAAAGGTCACACATACAAACTTAGTGCTTTTTAAGAAAGAGTAGTATTTCCTCTATTAGCTGATATTCAGGTTGAAGGAATTTATTCAACTTGCGATGAATTCATAGACCACGTGTTTGATTGCAAAAGCCTTGATGAAATGTTGTCCCATCAAAACAAATTGATCAATGCCAAGGCACAACAGGCATGACAGAACGAATCAAACTTCTCTTTCACACTCGCTTTGCATCCGTCCTGACGTGCACATATGTAGGAAAGTCGATAGAAATAACAGCTTTGATGCATCTATCCTAACCATATATTTATCACACATTCATGTGTGCTTCAGCGAAATCCTCAATCATTGCCCCCTGATCATAAATTTATATGAGGTCATCTCTCTTTGAGCTGGCAGGTCCTGCCCTAGGCTTGGGTCACACAGTGGTGACATTAACTAACCTGATGCCATCACAGCCTACTTTTTACTGCTTCGGTATGTGAGGTACGGTGTTAGCTTAGGCCGATGACATACTCATGGCGTAGGGAAGCGTTGGCGAAAGAGGTAGCGTCAGCGTCAAACCTATCTTGATTGGCGTTTTATGAAAATCGCCCAAACCTGTCATAGTGAAAGAGGTGCAAATCGTTTTTCGAAGCGGCGAAGCAGTTCACATAATGCTTTGACGCTTGTGAACGCCAGTAGACGCTGAAGTGGTCGTTAAAAAAAGGAGATTGACTCTGAAAGGAGTGCATTGTGGGATAAAACCTTAAAAAAATACCGGAACAGGAATATCGTGGATAAACTTAGGCGACAAATTTCGACTGAGTTGGGAGCAGTTGCAACCATTATGTGAAAGCAATGATGTAAGGTGCAATTAAATTAACTTTTTTTTTTTTACTTTTCAGTGGAGGCCCTTGTAATTATAAAACATTAATCCGGATCCAGCAGAACATCTGATCCGGATATGTTTTTCGTTAATGGCACCGATGCAATTTGTAAAATTCCATTTGGTCCAATATTCGTTCGCCACCGATCATGACATTTGTTCAGTTGGCGCTGGCATATAAATAGGCTGAAAAACATCCCATAGAGCTTGGCACGATTTGCGGGCTATGGCTTCAACTGTAGAAGAACCCACGCGGAAGGAAAATCCGAGGGTAGTGAAGGATGATCCGGTTGCTAAGAATCTGAAGAAGAATCCGAAATTTGAATGAAAATACTCGGTGGGTTATATAAATTAGAATATTTGAAATCTGCCGTACCTGATAGTAATAATTTAACGTTCACATGGTAGAATCGGCTCTTTATTACAGCTCGTCCAATTTTTCAATAATTTGTGTTTCAACATGCTTAGAATCAAATCAAATGTATCCATATTTATCTTAGTATAAGAATGAAATTTATCAGGATATTTACGAAGGTCGTCGTACAATCTACAGAACTCCTCATCATGTTTTCTGTTTCGGTTTATAGGATGCACTGCGAACTCTCTTTCCTTGTTCATGATCAAGTAAAGCGTGCTTGAGGACGCGAAATATTCTTCATCAGATGAATTCATGCTTAAATCACTTGAAAAACTCAAATTATCTCGGATACTTTTTACACTCACGCGTGCGGCATCGCTCTTAATCTCGCTTTCAGTATGCCATAAAACGCTTGGCTCGCCTCATCCCTTCGCTTTGATTAACGCCAACGCATCACAACGCGTCCCTACGCCATGAGTATGGCATCGGCCTTAGCTTAGCTTGACTAACTGCACGCATCAATGGTTGCTACTCCGTGATTGATCAGAATCAGTGAAATTGCACAATGGATCAACTGAATGGGGCTGGGAGTAACCGACCATTCTCACTGTACACGTGTCAGTGACTCAATTTCTTTAATATTCAGTAACGGCGCCGGCCACATCCTTGCAATCATGTTTGAATAAGGAAGGAATGTTAGTTTGACCTTTGCTGTTTAAGGACCGTGTTTACCTCTGCATACCCACAAAGGTCACAGGAAGGAGGTTTTTCTATGTAAGTAGGGTAGGGCTCGATGGATCAGGATTTACCTTGATAAGTGATATGATCATATAATATAGTTCATATAATTCAGGGGGTAACAATTACTTCTCCGCATTTTTGAGAGCACTTACCACCTCTCAATTGTCTGAAAATCCTTTGCGAGTTCTGACTGGATGGCGTTCTGCTTCTTCCAAGGTATCTAAATGATAGGTGTGGCAGCACAAGCCACAAGGCGCGGGACTGCAAAAGTCCCCCAAATGCTTGATGTGTGCCGGGAAACCGGAAGATAAGCACGTCATGGGGGGCGAAGTGCCCGGCCGCCAAGGGTAAACCAACGAGCCAACCATGATGCGGGTCACACAACTAAACCTGAACCACTGTGAGGCCGCCCAGCAACTGTTGTGTCAGTCAGTTCGCGAGTCGGCATCGGATATCGCCATAGTTTCCGACCCATACCGTGTCCCAGCCGGCAACGGTAATTGGGTCACGGACAGGTCCAATATGGCGGCATTATGGACGACGGGCAAGTACCCGGTTCAGGAGGTTGTGTCTTCCACTAATGAAGGCTTCGCGGTTGTAAAAGTGAATGGAGTGTTCTTCTGCAGCTGCTACGCACCGCCAAGATGGTCGATTGAACTGTTTTCAAACATGCTCGACCGTATGACAAGTGAGCTAACTGGCCCATACCCGTTGGTAATAGCAGGGGACTTCAACGCCTGGGCGACCGAGTGGGGAGCCGCCTTACCAACCCCAGGGGCCAGATTCTTCTGGAGGCCTTGGCTAGGCTCAACGTGGACCTAGCCAACGTGGGTACCAAGAGTACATACCACAGAAATGGAGCGGAATCGATAATCGACGTTACCTTCAGCAGTCCTGGGCTGCTAAATAATTGGAGGGTGGATGATGGCTACACCCATAGCGACCACTTGGCGGTTCGTTATTGTATCGTCCACAATACAAGGCAGCGTGCGGAAGGAGTAGCATCCACTCCATTCGCCCGCAGATGGAGGACGTCCTACTTCGATGTAGAGACTTTTAAAGAGGCGCTTGAGAGGGAACGGATTTTACGCGAAACCCAGGAACCTTGCGGTGAACGACTTGTGATGACACTTACACGAGCGTGCGATGCGACCATGCCGAGGGAAGTCAAACCGAGGAATGGAAGATCGCCGGTGTATTGGTGGACAGAGTCGATTGCCGACCTCCGAAGAATTTGCCTCCACGCTAGACGGAGGATGCAAAGAGCGCGGTCAGACGCCGATAGAATCGAGCGCAGAGAGGTGCTTGTCGCCGCGAAGGCCGCTCTAAAGAGGGAGATAAAGGCCAGCAAGCGAGCCTGCTTCGAGGGCCTGTGTCAGAGGGCCAATGCGAACCCGTGGGGTGACGCCTATCGGGTAGTAATGGCCAAAACCAGGGGATCGGCGGCTCCAACCGAGCGTTCATCAGAGCTGCTGCAGGTGATCGTTGGGGGACTCTTTCCGAGCCACGACCCGAGTCCATGGCCCCCTGCCGCCGTAGATTTGTCCCATGACCAGCGTTCCAGTATCCCAGACCTTAACGCTGTCATAGCGACGGAAGGGTGGACGGCCCCGCCGAACACCCGTGACCACGTGGGCATTGATAACGGCACAACGGGGACCGGCGACGAGGCGACGGTGACGAATGACGAACTCATTGCGATAGCAAAGTCGCTAAAGGTGAACAAAGCGCCGGGACCTGATGGTATCCCGAACCTGGCCATCAAGACGGCTATCTTGCTGGATCCCGGAATGTTCAGGGTGGTGATGCAAAAGTGTCTGGACGAGGGCGTCTTCCCGGACGCCTGGAAAATTCAGAACCTTGTATTGCTACCAAAGACAGGGAAGCCACCAGGAGATCCATCGGCATATAGACCTATATGTCTGTTGGATACAGCGGGTAAGGTGCTCGAGAGGGTAATCCTCAACAGACTGGCAACGTACACGGAGGGTACAGGCGGTCTGTCGGACAACCAGTTTGGCTTCCGCAAAGGGAAGTCGACGGTGGATGCCATCCTGTCCGTCACCAAGACGGCTGAGGTGGCAATCCAGCGCAAGAGGCGAGGAGTACGCTACTGTGCAGTGGTCACCCTCGACGTGAGAAACGCCTTCAACAGCGCCAGTTGGGTGGCTATTGCCGACTCGCTCCAGCGCCTACAGGTTCCTGGGTACCTGTACAAGATTCTGGGAAACTACTTCCAGAATCGCGTACTGGTGTACAACACGGAGGAGGGTCAGAAACGTGTACATATCACCGCAGGCGTCCCACAAGGTTCGATCCTGGGTCCGGTGCTATGGAACACGATGTACGACGAAGTGTTACGGCTCCGAGTTCCCGAGCGGGGTGAAGATAGTCGGGTTCGCAGACGACATCACCCTGGAAATATGTGGTGAATCCATCGAGGAGGTGGAGCTGACGGCCTCACACTCCATCGGCATTGTGGAGAGATGGATGCGCTCAAAAAGCTGGAGCTAGCTCACCATAAGACTGAGGTCACGGTTGTCAACAACCGAAAATCGGAGCAATACGCTACGATTAGTGCAGGCAACTGCACTATTGAATCGAAGAGGTCTTTGAGGTATCTTGGGGTCATGATCGACGATAAGCTGTCCTTTACCAGCCACGTCGATTACGCTTGCAAGAAAGCCTCCGTGGCTATCTCGGCATTATCCCGCATGATGTCGAATAGCTCGGCGGTGCAAGGGAGTAAGCGTAAACTCCTGGCCAGTGTCGCCCTGTCCATACTTAGGTACGGCGGGCCGGCATGGATCACCGCCTTGAACATGAAGTGCTACCTAGGTAAGCTAGAGAGTACACACAGGCTAATGTGCCTAAGAGTGGTTAGTGCATACCGAACGGTATCACGCGACGCGGTCTGTGTCCTAGCGGGGATGATGCCGATAGGCATCTTTATAAAAGAGGATGCAGAGTGCTTCGAGCAACGTGGAACAAGAGGTATCCGAAAGACCACTAGAGCCGCATCAATGGTTAAGTGGCAGAGGGAATGGAATAACTCCACCAAAGGTCGGTGGACCCACCGACTAATCCCGGACTTATCCGGGTGGGTCGGTAGGCGACACGGGGAGGTTAACTTCCACTTAACGCAGATTCTGTCAGGCCATGGGTGCTTTAGACAATATCTGCACAAATATGGGCATGCACAGTCCTCCGCATGTACCGAGTGCGCGGGAGCAGAGGAAACCGCGGAACATGTACTCTTTACATGTCCTCGCTTCGACGGCGCGAGATCCGGCATGATGGCCGTAAGCGGTCACGACACGACTCCGGATAATTCGGTCCCGAGGATGTGCCAGGACCGGGACATCTGGGACGCGGTATGCGTAGCGGCATCCCAGATTGTCCTCGATCTCCAATCGAAATGGCGAAACGACCAAAGGCAGGTCGAAAGGGCGACCTAACTACTGAAGACCTAAGTAGTTAGACATAGTGGGTGCTTAATTAGCACAAAAGCCCTCCCCGAAGTAATACCGAAAGGTGGTTCCGGGGAGGAGAAAGGCTTAAGGCACGGGTGGGTTTTAGTGGGTCGAGGTGGCACCCTCATCCCCACACCCTGAGTTCTTCAGGTGTCTGGTTGCAGATTTTCCATCCCGTCTAAAAAAAAAAAAAAAAAAAAAAAAAACAGGTATCTAAATGATGCCTTTCCAAAATATCATCGTATCCCGAACTTAACTCATCCGACCCAGCAACATCCTCGTACCATGCCGTTTTCTTCAGAGTCTCCACCTGCTCCGGTGAATGTTTGGTCAAAATTTCCTCCACCGTAGCCATTCTTGGCTCAACCGGCTTGATCTAGCAGACTCAACTTTCGGCATCGCTCTAGGAGTCGGCAAAATCTCTCCGCACACTCCGGATACCCCAGTTCCATTGCCGACATGGCATCGCTGTATATATGAACCACGTTCGACTCTGACCTGATCGCCGTTCCATCCGTCCCACCTATTTCATATTGACAGGACATTTTCAGCCTGTCCTTCTTTTTCATTTCTGCCAATCTGATAGAATTCGGTTTGCTGCTGTTGAATTTATGTTTATAGAGACATTTGAACAGATTCTTGACAGGAATCTCTCTTACATACGAATAAGTAACCCGGCACTTGGCATCACCAATGTTACCAAAGCAAAGTAGTAGCAAGTGAATAAATAGGAAACAAATTTGTGAGAACAGGGATACGGAAATATTCAACCAACTTCTGAATAAAGTAACACGATTGAGCGGCAAGCTATACTGCTCATCCAAACTTTTTTCGCAATAGTTTGTAATTTGAAATATTCTGCGGAGCGAACAAAAAAAAACAATGCGTTCCTATGGGAACGATGGAAAAATTTAGATGCAGCAACAACGGAAAGAAAATTTAAATAAAATATTAAACATTTAATGGACGTTTACTTATCTTGATGACGCTTCGTTGGTCCTCATCCCGATTTGGAACTGTACAGAGATCCGACCGTACGAAGTCTACTAGCACCACCATTTTGACTCCCAGGTCAAAAGATACTTCTCCAGTTTTGATGAAAATTTGCTCTTAGCCATATCGGTACCAGATTTCGAAGCGGAAACACCAGCACAGTCTTCACGTTATTGAAAAATAAACTACACTATACCAACATGCCCCATGACAAGACGAGAACAACGCGTAATCGGAAATTCTATCAAATTATAACACCCGGGAATTTGTATTTAGATGAGCTAAACTACCCGACCAGCAATCGCAACACAGCCATCACTCTTATCGCTCAAATTTGCGAAGCCAAATTCACAAATACCGATTTATAACGAACAGAAAAAACGTGACAGCTCTCGCAAAACTCAACCGTCCGCGGGCCCTTATATTGAACTTATGGGTCATTGTGGTTTTACTACCTCTCCTCTCAATATTGGTTGGATGTAACTAATGTCGATAAAATGGATTAACGTTATTACCGATTTGAGACAGATATTTCAAACTTGTTCGGGATAAATATAAAAAAAAACAATCAATCACAAACGGCGTAATTTTTATGGTTTTTCAAGGACTCTCCCTGTGGCTCTAATCACCGGTGCCTGCTGTTCCGGAACTATCCGGATTATCAGCCACTATTAGCAAAATTATACCAATCTACTCATCGCTAAACAAAACTGTAAGACCCGATGACATGCCATGCGGTTGCTATGATCGACTTGACGCACGTTTGCACTGAGCCTGCTGCGGATGATGTAATTAATTTTCCAAACGGAACGAGCGCATGTCACTCCCATCTTCTACCACGTGGACATAATTGGCAGTAGCAAGAAACTGCTTCCCCACGCTTTCTCGTCATTCAGCCACTCTGCTCCCTAAATATGTGGACCGCGAACTTCTACGAAGGGCAATTCTATTTACCCGCCCAATGCTTAACTGACGACAATAAAAGCTAAACAATGCATTAGGTCCTAAATAACGTATTGGATCCTTAAGTACACATTTTAATACCGTACTGTGTGTTGAAAACACTTGAACATGTTTTTAAATACCCGTAGGAACGAAAAGAGAAAGTCGACGAATAAAGTCTACCAATGTTACTTAGCACCTAATACATTGTTCAGCTTGAATACTCAGGAAACCTGGTTTTGGACACATGTTTGTCTAAGTTTACTACGTTTACCAATTTATTGAGTATCAAGACTTAAGGCTTGCCCACAATAGATACGTTTGCGTTCGTTGACGTAAATTTGCCAGAAAACCTGTAAAACCTGTGAAAAATTCTCGCAAACGCATTCGCAATCGTATCGTTTTCCGTTATTATACAAGCAATTTGGTGTGTTCTGATTAAATTGGTGCTCAATTACATAGAAATTATTGAAAAGAGTGAGATATATATTTTGAGATGTGCTAGGTCGTCCAAACTGTCCTGGAGTTCAGAACTTAAGATCTACAGTTGTAACAGTAGGTTTATCCACTTTACAATGTTATGATATATATTCAATGAATAGCCCTGGAAGACCTACAGACATTATGAGATAATTTCGGGATATTAATCCCGAACAAATTAACTTAACTATTTATAGCCCATAAAGCTACTGTTACCTTATGTTTTGAGTGACCTGAAACTAACAAGATTATCCTATAATGTCTGTTGACGTTTCAGAATATCGATTAAATATGTTTGAATAGTTATCGTAGTTTTATATAGCCCAAGAGGCTACGGTTACTACCGTAAATCTTAAGTTCTGATTCTCAAGTCAGTTTTTATGAACTTGAACATCCCAAGATAATTTGATAATGTTACTATCTTTGGTCCAGAAGGCTCCAGTTACAGCTGTAGATTTTCAGTTTTAAATTCAAGGATAGTTTGGATAACCACGAAGATTATCTCATAATGTCTGTTGGTCTTCCAAGATATTCAATGAATAAGTTTCAATATACAGCATAGCTTCGCATAGCTTAGCTTTTGTTGCAACTGAAGGTCCTATGTTCTGGTTTTAACGATAGTTTGGATGACTCAGAACATTCATGATGTTTGTTGACTTTTAATTGAATATGTTTGAATATTTATTGAATATGTATTGCCAAATGTTTACTGTACAACTTTACATCTTAGTTCTGAACACTAGGATAGTGATGATCTGAAACCAGACGTTATAAAATATTGACTGTCGAACTTCCATGAAGATTCATTGAATGACGTTAGAGTACAAATAGTCACCTTATATAGCCCAAAAAGCTACTGTTGCTACTGTAGATCTTATGTTCTGAACTCAAGGACAGTTTGAATGACCTCCGATCATACCAGCTTATCTCATAATGTTTGTTTACGGTCTAAAATATTCACTGAATATTGTTGAATACGTAGCGTTACTTTGTATAGCCTAGAAAGCTATAGTTACTACTGTAGATCTTATGTTCTGAACTCAAGGACAGTTTAGATGACCTAGAATATCATAAAGTTATCAAATAATGACTATTACAACTTTAGATCTGAAGTTCTGAACTCCGACTTTGTGCATTTGAGAATTTACTGAGATATTAACGCTTAAAACCTGACCACTTTTCGTGATGGTCGTGATGCGATTAATTCTTCAATTGTACCACAGTATAAAAACAAAGACTAGTCCTACGACAAAACTGTCAAAAACACGCTAACGCAAACGAAACGCATCCATTAGGGGCTCTCCTTACTTCCGAGCTTTCGCGAACTTAATTAGAATCTGTTTAGCGTCTGAAAGACGAAAACGAACTACTTTTTAATTGATGGTGATGATGAATGATTAGGCCTATTCTGCACGACTAGTTATAGATTTATAGATTAATATTAGGTATATTCGTAAAACAAACAAATTCA
>JASCZW010018806.1:0-14790 GCA_034211315.2 Aedes japonicus | reverse complement strand
TGCGCCTTTGCGTCCTTACCGAACGTTGCCGATCTGATCTCGATCGTTGATCGTTGTAAACACAAAGTTCCGCTTAAACCCAAAAGCTGCTTGTAAATATAAGTTTTTATGAGGATGATGAACACTCAACGATTGAAGATGATGATGGTAGTATATCGAATGAAATTTTTTTTCGGTTCATTAGATTTCAGGCAGCTGAACACACGACGGAACGCGGTTGAATCACGCGAAGTTTGTCGTCCGAGTATCAGGGACACTATCGAATCCTTTCAGTTCTCGGATAGGATTATGACAAGGGGATGGATTGTCGTGTTTGCTATTTAACATTGGAGGGTGTGATTTGAAGAGCTGGGATAGACACGTAAGGCAGGATCTTCAGGAAGTCTGTCCAACTTTTTAGCTTCGCCGAAGACGTTGATATCGTAGCACGTAACTATGAGACGATGTCGGAAACGTACATCAGATTTAAGCTAGTGCACGTACATCAGATTCAAGGTATGATTGAGATTGTGATTAATGCGTCGAAAACAATATACACACGTGGAAGAGGCTCACGAGAAGACAGTGACAAATTCGCGTAACTATGATCATTACTGACCGCTGATAATGACACCAGCAGAGAGGCGTATTATGACTGGCAATCGTGCCTACGTTGGATTCCAAAGGACGCTGAGATCGAACAAAGTTCGCCGAATTACAAAGATGTCCATCTACAAGACATTTAATAAATCGGTAATTTTCTACGGCCACAAAACATTGACATTGCAACATTGAGGACCAACACACCTTTTTTGTCTTTGAACGAAAAGTGTTGCGTATGATCTACGGATGAGTGCAGATGGAAGACAGAATGTGGAGAAGGCGTATGAACTACGAATTGAATAAGTTGCTTGGATAGCCTCCTATCGTTCACACCGCTAAAATAGGTCGACTACGAGGAGCCAGGCATGTCGTAAGAATGTCGGACAACAGCACAGTTAGAATGATTTTTGAAAACGAACCGACGGGCACAAGAAGAAGAGGCGCGCAACGAGCAAGGTGGACCGATCAAATAGCCATGAACCGAATACAATACTTCTTGGTCTAATTGGTAAGGTAAGTAAGAATACACGGAAGAAAATGGAAAGCATCCACTCCACTTTCTGGTTGTAAATCAAATAACTAGCCAATGATTCATAATAGAGTTCTAGGGTTTTTTCATTAGGGCGAATCTACAATTGATAAATTCTCTCCGGGCTCGCTCTCTTTCATTCATAAACCAATCACCTTTACGTTTTTCATTCTACTATTTGTAGAGTATGCTAGCCAGCACTTTTGTGTTTCGATCTATACTAAAGAATGCCTCGTAAGTTTTATAATGGCGCTGTAATGAATGAAAGAGAGCGAGCCTGGAGAGAATCTCTCAATTGTAGATTCGCCCTAATGAAAAAAAAACCCTAGAATGTTCGGCCATGCCAGAAGTTTGCCACTTCTGCAATATGAACAGATATGACAAGTGTTGCCATGGGCACTCGGAATCGATTTTTGCCAAATATTGTTGTGGTCATTCGGTATAACCAACAATGAAATTTGCGTTGCATTTTCACTTGGTTTAAGGTGTCGGATGAGAAGGTTCCATAAGACTAATCCATCCCATTATGACATATCTTTTTCAAATGAATACACTCGAACACACAGTCTTAGTTAGCGAAATCTGGATAAAACTTGGGATGCTGACTATAGTTCCTGTCACTTGAGAAACTTGAATTTTAAATACATTCAAGCAGTTATAGATAATTTTGTCAACTGTAATAGAGGAGCAAGTAAAAAATAAAAGATAATCAATATAATAGTAGCTGTAAGCAGCAAGTTTGGGAAATAATAAGCCACCATTAACTGCGACTTGTTGCTTCGAAAACGAGGATTTTTATCGTGTCGGCCAATATTAGACTCTGAGCTATTCTACTATAAAGCAAAAAGTTTTAAAAGCGTTTAAGGCAGCATTTTTGAGACACATTCATTGTCACGGGGAATGCCATAACACTAACTATGGAATAACGGCTTGAAAGAATAAACCATTATGGAATAATCCTAAATAGACTCATGAAAGCTTAAATAAAACTAGTATTAAATATTAAACAAACTAAATGAAATTTCCATTGTTACTAGGGCTGACTCATGTTCAGTGATCATTTTTTTTGTGTACTTGGAACTAGTGCTATGTATCTATACCTGTTCTGGATACTTGTTTTCATTATCAATGAATTTGTTGTTGAATTATTGTTTATAGTTCTACGGAATTCCAACTGACATGATGCCACCAATCAGAGAAGTACTGTACTGATCAAAATCAAAAGAAAGCAACAAAATATAACGCACCATTCCATTCTATTCTAACGCTTACACAGCCAGTAATAAAAAGCATCCTGGAAAATACTTAACCAGTATTTTTCTTAGCAACATGAATATTGGTGGCGTATTTGTAATATGACAAAAATATTTTAACAGCCAATCCCACTGTGTAGCGTTGGGGTTAAAAGAAGATTAAAAACTAAACGTTGGGGCGTAGAACCACTGTTTCCAATGAATTAAACTAGGGTTAATCCTTTGAAACGATAAAAGTATCAAATTGACCCCACACTAAGCCATAAGGTATAAAACCAATTTTCTGTGTGATTAAATTTATTTTATCACATTCTTTGTGTCTTTTAGATGGATTAAGCCAAATTCGAATTTTGTCTATTTTGATATTTGAAATTTCAAATGGTAACATCTTTAAAATCTAACGTCTTGTTAAAAAAATATTCAAAATACTACCGAAATGGAGACAGCTGATAACATTGTGAACTTTGTTAATGGTATAATTTGGAAGCAAATCAAACAAAAATACATAGAGGAAACGGTAAATTCAGTATATACAGATGAATTTGAAATGAATGATAACCAACGTTCTTTTTCTAATTTACACTCAACATATGGAATCAACTACAAACTCGCGTTTGTCTCACAAGAATTTCAAGCAAAGTTGAAGTCCGAAAGCGCAACCCCAACGCAAATGTCATGCTGAAATGCTGAAATGCTGTAATCCCTAGCAGCACACTTCTTGCAAATCAGTTGAAGTTATTTCAATGCAACTCAATTAAATCACTATCATGTTACTGCAACCAATGTGTCAGTTTTGTGCTGCTTGGGATGCTGATTGAGCCTTCATTGCCCGTTATCATGTTCGTCCATGCTCTAAAGATATACACTTCTGAAATGCAAAGACAATCCCATAGCCCGCTGCAACCATCAATGAAACCAAAATGACAAATATACAATTTACAGGTACACAATCCACCGTTACACCCCTTCACCGCGATACTGTCAAATTGGCTACCTTGCCCATGTTACAGCAACCAGCGCCTCCATGGTTCAGGCGGCAATCCCTGTGATCACATGACTCATAAAAGCAGAGGCCCGGAACTTGTGAGGACCGGAAGACGCACCCTGCTTCGAGGTCGTCAAATCACCATTTGAAGACCACCAAAAATTTATATTTAATACACGAAAACTATTCTCAAAAAAATGGGAGTTGGAGACAGAAGGATAAAATGGAGCTCACCCGGATTCCCAGAACATTTCGTAGATGTGTTATAACATTGAACAACCAGAGCAGGTCCGTTTCCCCCACAGATTACATTTTTTCTTGAAGAATTCGCTCGAAGACCATGAAGTAAACATCTCTGAGTGACGCGGCTGAACACGGGCTCCTCCTGCCGCAAAGCTGTATGTCCGGAATTCCGTCTCCAGCGGACATTTTGTTGACGTCGTAGTGGACCGCTAGCAACTCTTTGGTGACCGAGACATCATAAAAATAAAAAGTTTAACACTACTCTATATACTTGTAAAATCTCATATAAAATTACAAATAAAACGGGACAAAATGACAGAGCAAAAAATTTAACGTCTTATTTCGAACACCGCATACTACGATGCAGAAAAAATATAATATACCAGAGAATAAAAAAGCATAAGAACTGCGGAATCTTCCCAAAAGAAAAATTAATGTCAAAAGTACACACTTAGATTTTTTTTACAAAAATCTGTAAAGTTTTACCGAATTCTCAACAGCTGAACGTTCGGTAATTCGATTTTACGGATTTCGGTGAAATTTTACAGATATCTGTAAAAAAAATAACCGGATTTCGGTGACATTTTACCGAAATCCGTAAAATCGGATTACCGAACGTTCAGCTGTTGAAAATTCGGTAAAACCTTACAGATTTCTGTAAAATAATCTGAGTGTGTAGTCATACATTAAAAATAACAACGAAACAGTGTATGTAAAATTTACTTTATCTAAAATATCTCGAGTAACCTATCTGTAAAAATCTGTCATTTTTGTCTTTTTCCTTCGTGATGCTTGAAACAGCGTAGAGATATACAGGGTGCGGCAGAAAATAATGCGAAAATTTGTTCTATTTCTTTCAAATCCCATTTTCAACTAATTCAAGCAATAGTATCAACATTTTCGAGTGCAGTTATCTTTATAAAGTCCTTCCAAACAAATTTATTTAATGTGTCCTCCATTTTTATTAATAACATCCTCGAGCCGACGCCGGAAGCCAGAGCATGCCTTTCAGACGTAGTCCTCCGACATTGACTTCCATGTGCGTGCTATGGTTGACTTCAGGGTTTTCACACTAGGGTGTGATGTTTTGCAGGCTCGTGCTTCAACATATGCCCAAATCGAATAATCCAACGGATTAAGATCTGGACTGCTAGGAGGCCACAAATCCTTCCGCCAAAACTTCATGTAATCGTTCGGACCTGTGACACGGCGCTCCATCGCTGTAGGACAACGTTTTGGTCCTCGGAGAAGTTGGTCTTCACCCAAGGAAGCACTTGGTCCTTTAAAATACCGATATACACTTCGGTATTGATTTTAACTCCAGCAACAATGAAAACAGGCGGCATTTTCAAACCGTTGGACGCCACCAAGCCAAACATCATGACACCAGCCGGATGTTTAGTTTGAAATTTGAATTTCACTTCTTCCGGAATGTTCTCCATTTTCTGCGGTGAAATGAACCGGTCCGTGCAGCTGTTGACCACAGCATCGATGCTGAAAAGCTTTTCGTCGCAGAACAGGATTATTATTTTTTCCTTCTTCAACAAGGAAAGCAATCTCTTGGAACGAGTCACTCGTAGTTCCTTAACCTGGCTCGTAATAAAGTGGCTTTTCACTCTAGCTCTGGAAGTTGCATGCAGGTCTTCTTTGATGATTCTCCGCATGGATTTATTCGAAATATTGGCTTCCTTTGCAAGTTTTCTTACGGAACGCACCGGGTTGTCAGCAATTTTTGCACGGACCTATTTGATCACGTTCGGCGTGCGTGCAAAGCGCGGACGTCCGCTTCCTGGTTTCCGCTGCTTAGGACCTTCCTGCAGAGACTTTTATGCGGTAAACTGTTGCCAAATAGCACCCTACCACCTTGGCAATCTCTTTCGGCTTCTTCTAAGCGAGCAACAAACTGGTGATAAAAAAAATAGAATGTTTGGATGCAGCACTTAAAAGCAAACATAAACAAATATACTTTCGACAGAAATTAGTCACTAGCTACACAAATTAACCCAATACTCAAGTTTGAACAATTTCGCATTATTTTCTGCCGCACCCTGTATAATACATTTTGTATCGTTTTAATCTGTTAGACTATAAGCTCTGTTAGACTATAAACCAACAGAATGAGACTTGTTCACAGTAAACTCCGACCCACTATTTACCGAAACGTATGGAATGCAACCCCGATCGCAGGGAAAGTGCACTGAACCAAACGCAAAAATCCAACAAATTCGATAATCTGCATTTTAATTCAAATAACTTCGACGAAGTTGGTATGCGATGAGCCCACTCTATCGAATCCACTTTTCTCGGTGTACACACAAACACACTACACTCAAAGGGGGTGTCATGTCATTCTGGGAATGGATGCTGGTTTGTTTAAAATTTTATTTGATTATTTCAACAAAACGAACAATTTTTTTAACGAGCTGCGTGTCGCGGTCATTGTGAAAGTTGGGAAACCACTTTGTACTTCTCTCTCTCTCTCTCGCACACGCACCAGCAAAAAAAAACACTGTCCATAGGTCCACTCCAGAGGGACCACGTGCAGCGGGACGGTGTCAAATCGACGAAGAACTTCGTTCACACCCAATCAGGAAACGTAAAGCTGCATGCTGCTCAGTCACTCAATGGGGGACAATTTACATAAAGCTGACACGTTTTTCCGCGGCTGGTGATGCACAAATTATTGTTTTTATACCCAGTGGGATGATGGCAGGTGGGATATGAGCTGTGCTGTGGGGAAGAGGTAGTTGAAGAGCGGGTTAGAATTGATCCTACGAACATCTGTTTACAACGTGGTTTTATTCTGTGCTCAATGAGCTCAGCGGATTGTAAACTCGCATTGTTCGATGAAGTTGCAACTAATGGGAAAACAATGGTTGGCTGTTTGAAATTACAAAGCCTTAGCTGGAAGTGATTATAAGGTGGGATCATTCTAGAGTCGGAATTACTATTTATCAATACAGAGGTGTGAAATATCAGCATAGTTGTGACTTTACAGTATGTGCCCATAAAAATGCGAAAATCCATACCTCAGTTTCAAATAAGTTTTTTTTCATAGAAAATGATAGAAAATAATCATAATTTTTTTTAGGGAATCGTCATTAAGCCTTTCATGATTACATTACTCAATATACCACCATTTTTCTTGATCACCTTCTCTAAACGGGGACGAAATCGAGAGAATACCTTCTCAATGTATAGAGTCAGTCATTGAGTTCCATTCCTTGACAATGGAAGCTTTCAGGGCGCCAACACTGGACTGAGAACGTTCACAGGCCTTAGCATGAACATATGCCCATATTGGGTAATCCAAAGGATTCAAGTCCGGGCAGCATGTTATTCTTCAGCAACGCTTGAGTCCTTCTTGAGGCAGGACACGGTGCTCCGTCCTGTTGGAAACTGACGTATTGATGTGCTCCAAGTTGGCTTTCATCCATGGCAGAACGTAGGCCTTTAAAATGTTCATGTAAACCTCCGTATTAACTTTTGATCCAGCTTCTGATAAATACAGGTTGTTACTGAGTCAAATGAAATCACGCCAAAGTCCGCGCGAGTTCGAAATCAACATCGCGCCAAATCTCGCGCCTTCAAATCCAATCCACACGAATGTTCTATAACTTATCAAGCATCAAATATATAAAATGGGAAACGGCTTCATCAGTAGGCGAACCTATTTCAAACAAGGGGTAAACAAAAACATGCATCACTGATTTTTGGCAGTATGCTAGATTTTTGATTAATTTCCTTCAGAAAAACCCAGCGCTTGGAATAGGGTCTCGGTGGAGCTAAAACCGTTCCCCACAATAAGATTGTCTGCGATTTTTAGGCCAATTAGATGCATTGTTCAAAACAGGAATGTAATTGAAAACTTCAGTGTGAAATAAAACCTGTAAAGAGGGAAACATAAGTCACGATTAGCTAAGTCAAATAAATTGATCGATAACCAACTTAACTTAATAAAAATGTCCAGACAAAAACAACCAATGACCCAAGATGTGATCCACGCTGGCCAAGTCCACCCATGAAGGAGCACAGGACGTTTGAGTGAGTGATGAAAGCACTCGAACATAACCGATATGTAAATTATGTCAAAGAGAATGATCCATATTTTGTCAATGGTGTATCAAGATAGGTACGTATTTATTTAACATATACGTCATAACATTTAATTGTTCTCAATAGCCTTCATATGAGCTAATTTTTCCCTTTCTGATTGTTCCTCCAGATAACATCCAGATCTTTTCGTTTCAAAAGAACTTTCAGGAATGATGTTTCTGGATTATTGGATGTCATAGCTCTGATTTCTCTGATTCTTTTTTCCATCAAATTAAAAATATCTTCTTCAGCCTTCCTTTTCATTCTTACAACTTCTTCTTGCTTTTTGATCTGGTGCCTTGCTTCCTTCTTTGCTTTTTCCATATTTTTTTGTGCCTCCACTAATTCAAAATCTTTCTTTTGTTTCTGTTTGGATTCGTAAGATTGCCTCGCAAATTTCGCCTTCAAAGTCCTTTGAAACAACAAATTTGGTCTCAAATCATTCTCAAAAAAATGCATGCCACTCAAAATATTTTTATGATTATTGAACTGCTGTTCACTGAGCCTAGTGCGGTTTTCCGGTAACACATGCTTAGATAGTGAAAATTTTCTTTCGACCTCTGCATTAGAATGAGATACGCAAATTACAATGTTGAACAATGTTCTCATTTCAGAGAAACTATCGTTCTGGAATAAAATATCAAGTACTTCCAAATCTGTTTCTGATTCAACCGTTTTAGTTGACAACTTGACACTTGCAAGTACTAGTTCTTCGTGAATTTTAGATTTGTCTAATTTAAAATCAATAACATCGCCTAAGTGGACGATTTCTTTGATGGAATCCTTATTTATGATTCTTCCAACCTTGAAGTTGCTGACTAGTCTAACAAATTCATTCCAAAGATATTGTTTTCCAAAGATGTTCCTTTGGAAAACAAATACGAGATGAAAGCCTTAGTGTGGTCTTTAAAATGGTCTTTAAACTCTTGACATCATAGTGACCAAAAATGCGAGAATCCTATCATAAATATCGAAAAGTATAAACTCATTCATTTCGAGATACTTAAGCAACTTTTCCGTTTCTCCCGCTGATTCACTCACAAAAAGAACTTGCTCTTTGATATCTGGCAGCAGTAAAATCTTCAAAATTTCTTCTTCATAAAAGCTCCGTTTTACCAGCCCTTGCAATTTCTTTTTCAAAGAAACTAAGTGGTTGTAGTTAGAAAGAACCACTTTTGCAGCTGGTCCGAGAGTTGCCCACCGGGTTTCAACATGCTTTTGGAAACTTTTAGGCTTGGTGATGCAGCTTTCTTTGAATTCTTCCCACTTCGACGGAACGACAAAGTAATAGTACAGATACTTTGCCAAATCACAAACAACATATCCAAATTGTTTGATAGCAGCCCTAAAAAAAATGAAGGTTATAATACATATCTACTAGCAAACAAATAATAAAATGCTTTCTTAGATGTTTAACAGTTTAGAATTTAAGTCCCTGAGTCCATTTAGAATTTCAGATATTGAGCTTCGTATTTTCAAGAAATAATTCTTCGGTTGGATATTAATCCTCATGGAGTTATTCCTGGAAACTTCTATAATTATTCATTCGAAATTCCTAGGCTGTCTCTTTTCATTTGCTTTGGAGTTCTCATCTTAATTATCATTAAATGATGATCCGAATTTCTTGGAAAGTCTTGAAATTTTACTTTTATCTAGCTTTGTATTCCCCAAAACGATTCACAATAAATATGGAGATCCTCAGAACTAATTCAATAGCATATTTCACATGATCGCAGTTCATTTCAAAAGAGAATTTCCGGTTGTTGTTACCAAACTATAATATTGGGCCGTATGAATAATAGAGTATACTGTACTTTCACTCATAAGAAATGCAAGGGTGAAAGTTAGTTTGTACAAATCCGTGCCCGGATCCGTGAACTGCAGTCATGAATTCGAGAACAAGCAAAAATACACCGTGAACTGAATCACGTAATCATGAACTAAATCACGTTTTTAGGTAAAAATCCTGAAAACGTGAACTAGTTCACGGTCCGTTTTCATTTTCGTGAACGCTTTTGTTTCTGTGTGGGTATATCAATATGGTGTTGAACGAATCCGCACCAAATCCGCGCCAGAACGAATTTTATGAACAAATCCGCGCCAAATCCGCGAAAATCGCGAAATCCGCGAAATTCGCGAAATCCGCGCTGCCGTAACAACCCTGTAAATACTGGAGGCATTTTTAAGCCTTGGACGCAACTGCCCCGAAAACCATGACTCCGGCCGGATGTTTGGTTGTAAACTGAATTTCACGTTCTCTGGAACATCCTCAATCTTCTTCGGCGAAATAAACCTGTTTGTACGTGTGTTAGATACGGGATCTATGGTGAACATTTTCTCATCGGAGAATACGATGATGGTATGCTTCTTTTTGTTTAATACTGGCACCAAACGTTTCGCCTCTCCAGCCGTAGCTGTTTGATTCGGCCCGTTACAAGGTGGTGCTTTACTTTCCCTGGACGAACATTTCAAGTCATCTTTGATCAACCGTTGCATGCTAGTTTTTGAAATACCGGCTTCCTAAGCCAATTCCCGGATCGATCTGATAGGATTTCGCTTCACTTTGTCTCTCACTGATCTGATGACCTTCGGTGTGCGCGCGGACCGTGAACAGCCCCTTCCCGGCTTCCGTGGATGTGGTCAATCAAGGAGTGAACGTTGGATCCGGTAAACGGTAGCCAGGTGGCATCCCACAATTGTTGCAATTAGTTTTACGTGCTTTTGGGCGAGCAGCAAACTAGTCGCAACCTCCTTTACGTACATTTTTCTCAACTTTGTTACTCGCGAACCACTGTTTTGTTAACATCGTTTCAGACAGTCAGATGATTACAATCACGCATTAAAACATTAAAAATAATGTTCAAAGCTACCCAAAAATAAATATTGAATACTTTAGCAATTTTTTATGGCACATACTGTAAGTAAGGGTGACGAACTCCATTAATTTCTTCAGAATCACTTGTTAAAAGTGAAGACATTTTTGATAGTAATTATAATGTATTCTGAGATGACCGTGACTTACTCTTAACGCAAAGACTCTCTGGTGGAGGAGTTCTCGTTGCGATATCTTCAAAGTTTAATTCTGAACTTATTGTTTCGTCCAAATGCAAGGAATTTAATCATGTATGGGTTTGTAACAATAAACAAACACATATTGGGGATGAGACCCATGTTTTTGCCACAGCGTACTTTCCGCATGATAAAGCTTACATCATATGAATTCTTTTTTCAAACCGCTGAAGTAATCGTATCTTGTTTCCCTCTTAAATTAAAAGTTCATATATACGGTGATTTCAATCAGTGCCATGTAGATTTTATTCCAAATAAGTCACTTAAAAAATCAACAAAATTGTTACTTAGATATTTTATTAACGAACAAACATGAAGACTTCTGTGTTAGTGAATCTATTTTTCCCTTATGGAAAATGAGGCTTTTCATACTGCTATAGAGTTTGCAATTTTCGTACATCTGTATCTTTTGTAATCTGATCTGTTATCTGTTAATTGTAATCTTTTCGCGACATTTTTTCAAGAAACTTATTCTATGTTTTCGGATAATGATTGTGATTCAATTTCATACTTTTCTGATTGTTCAAATAATGGAATTGGTAGTCACATTCATGACCATGACATTCTGTCAGGTTTCCAAGACTCGGAAATCTCTAAAAGTCCCGAACCAGATTAAATTCCGCCAATATGTATGAAAAATTTGACAGTTGAGCTTACATCCCCTTTGTTTTGGCTGTTTAATAAGTCACTTGCATCTGGTAAATTCCCAGCAGAACGGAAAAAAATCATTCTTAATCCCAATAAACAAATCTGGAAGAAAATCCTATGTACGAAATTATCGTGGAATTGCAATAATATCGTGCATCCCAAAACTTTTCGAATGAATTATAAACAAAAATATGTCAACACAAATCAAGTCAAACATAAAATAACGAATGCACAACATGGCTTTTTCAAGAGACGTTCCACCACTAAAAACCTGCTCGAATTTGTTGATTGATGAAAGCAATGGATAGAGGTAATTACATAGAAGCTCTTTATACAGACTTCTGCATAGCGATTGATAAACTTGACATTTCTATGTTGATTTTCAAGCTTGAAAAAATAAGAATTGAGTTAAGACTCCTCAATTGGATTAGGTCGTATTTGACTGATCGCCAATCTAAAAAGTTAGATTCAATGATAAAAAATCAAATCCTATTATAGTCACATCTGGTGTTCCTCGTGGTTCACACTTAGGTCCACTTCTTTTTATCTTATACTAGCTGAACCCAGTGCGAGCCTTGCAACGATTGCAACTAAAAGAATGCAAATTTGACAGAACTGGCGCTTTAATGGTTTTCTTAGGAATGAGTTTTGTTCAAATATTTTCGTTCGCTAATGTGTGAAGTGGCTGCAAAATTAATCGTGGCTGTGTGTTTTTAATTAAGTTTTCCGGTCGTTAGTTTCTACCACAGTTTTTCTGCCTTTGTTTAATCATTTCATAGACAAAACAATTATCTTCAGACTACGCCGTATCCTGTCACGTAATTTTCTCTTGCATAACTTTCTCTTCTTTAAAAACCTCCTCATGCCAAACTTGTTCCATTTGTTTGATTAGTTCTTGAGTTATGCAGATATTTGTATTTCATCTGTACAGGGTGCGGCAGAAAATAATGCGAAAATGTTCAAATTTTAGTATTGGGTTGATTCGTGTAGCTAGTGACTAATTTCTGTCGAAAGTGTATTTGTTTATGTTTACTTTCAAGTGCTGCTTCCAAACATTTTATTTGTTTTATTGCAATTTCGTCAAAATGTTCGCGAAAGAAGTATAACCAGTTTGTTGCTCGCCCAGAAGAAGCCGAAAGAGATTGCCAAGGTTGTAGGGTGCCATTTGGCAACAGTTTACCGCATAAAAAAGTCTCTGCAGGTTGGTCGTAAGCAGTGGAAGCCGGGAAGCGGACGTCCACGCTTTGCACGCACGCTGAACTTGATCAAATGCGGAGAATCATCAAAGAAGACCTGCATTAGGCTGATGCAAATTTCGAAATTTTTGCTCCCCTAACCTTAATCGACGCCAATTTGGGTCCTGATAGTCCCTAACAAATTTGAATACATTTGGTTTTAATTTGGCTTTGCACACGCTATTCAAAGTTTGTATGGGAACTAGTATGAAGAATCTGAAACTTACATTTCCAGATTCCTAACATCTTGATATTATGTCCTTAAACCAAATCTAATATAGATTCATATAGTGTAAGTCGTCAACTATCAAAATGCCGAAGATACCTGACATGTAAATTTTATTCAAAAATAGTTATTCAACAAATAAAATGATAAGTAATAAAAATATATAATATACATAAAATATAGGGCTAGGTTTAAACGTTATGTGTAATGTTGGAGGATTGATTCTTCTCCGGAACTTATTTCTCTTTAAAATTTAGCATCAGTTGACGGTGAACTAAAACCACTATTCCACGGGTTTTCGAATGACCAAGTTAATGGATCAACAGCCCTTTTTATTACTTTTTTATCCCGTTCACGGAAAACTACCGCTTTTCTGGTTTTAGTAAGACGCGGCATTTTTTTACTTCGTTAACCAAAACTTTTATCAGTACCGCATACTCGCGCAAACAGTTGATGAGAACACTGGGCTCTGCACAGCTACGACCAGCTTAGAGCGAAATAAAAAAAAAGCAAAAAGCGTAATTTTGAGATCGGTTGCACAATTTTTGCTCCATTTTCGTTAATTTAACAGTTTTTTCGCCCACTGTTCTCAAGTGCGCGATGATAATTGAACACTAAGTAAAAGTAAACAGTTTTCAGGTGGCTAGGGGAAGTGGGATTGTGAAAAATTAATCAGCGGATCCTGGTTTTAAAAAGGTAAACAATGACGAAAAAACATTACCTGCTTTGTAGAAATGAGCACCAGTTGATCGATTCAGAGTGTTTTTGGTGAATACAACAGTGTTAATTGATAAAATATGGTGTTCTGCTGTCCTATTATCAGTATCGTGATAACGATGATGGTAAGTGGATCAATTTAGAATATATTGTTGAACAAACTTAAAGTGTTCTTGTGTGTATGAGGAAGCGATCGCTCCTGCCATAAAGGGGATCCCATGCAGTTTGTCCTTAAATAGCTCTTGAGTTATGTAGAAATTTGTATTTTATTTGTATGGAAGATCTGCCCCCCCCCTTCCTACCATACTTTCAGAGAGCGGAGGGGTCTCGAACCACTATAGAAACATTGCTTGCCTTCACAAACCTCAATATCCCAAATTTGGTTCAATTTGCTTAATTAGTTTTTGAGTTATGCATAAATATGTGTTTCAAAAAGGGGAGGGGTCTCAAGTAACATTAAAAACATTTTTTGCCTTCAAAAACCTCCTCCTAAAAAATTTGGTTCCATTTGCTTGATTAGTTCTCGAGTTATGCAGAAATGTGCGTTTCATTTGTATGGGAACACCCTCTTCCTAACATGGGAGGAGTCTCTTACTATCATAAGAACCTTTTCCGGTCCCAAAAACCCCTACAAAATTTCACGCCGATCGACTCAGTAATTTTCGATTCTATAAGGTTCAGGCAGATAGAAATTCATTTTTATATATATAGATGTTAACGATATATTTGTTGTTTTCAAAAATCTTAGAGTTCTTATACATGATGACGATATGAAATTGTTTTTTGATATAAGAAATGATGATGATATAAATGTATTTCAGAATGAAATCCAGGTCTTTTATGTATGGTGTTGGAAAAGCTTGTTAGAACTAAATGTAAAAAAATGTAATCTTCTAACTTATAGTCGAAAACGAAGCACATCAATTATTTCAGTATCTCTAGAAAATCAAAATATTAAAAAATGTGATAAAATAAGAGACTTAGGAATAATTTTAGATACTAAATTGACAATTGTGGATCATTATAATACAATAATTCATAGAGCAAGCAATACGCTTAATTTTATAACACGCTTTGGCCGCAACTTCCAAGACTCTATTCAATTTAATCATTATATATTTCTGTTGTGAGGTCAATATTACAATACTACAGTGTTTTTTGGTCACCTCACATAAATTTTCAGACTAAACAGGGAATCGAATCATGTT
>JASCZW010018805.1:0-14796 GCA_034211315.2 Aedes japonicus | reverse complement strand
TTTTTCTTTGGTAAGCGCCAACACAAGGAATGTAGCAAAGTTATTAATATTTAGAAGTTAGAATAAGAAATAAAATTAATCTTCAGAATCGGTTTCATCGACATTGATTGATTCTCTCAACGATGAGACTAAACGGTTGACCATCTGCCGGGTGCTGGTCGTTTTGATATTGTAGCACATAATTTCGACGAAGTCTAGTACCGTTTCTGTACCGTTGCTGGCAGACGAATGATAAAAACGGAAAACGCTTTGAAGAGCGTGTCCAGTGCCCGGATCAGACCCACAGGGGATGACTTGTGATTCGACATAAAGGAAGAAGTTTTTTCCATTGAAAATAAGATAGGGTGCCACATCAACGTCAGCATCAATATATCTTGCCAATTGTTCTTCCAGAGCTGTCTCAGTATCCTACAAGAACGTTCAAATAAAATCAAAACTCAATAAATGTTACAAAATCATATTACCATTATACATCGAATTATCGGAGCTGCCACTTTTTCGTTTTTCTTAAAAAATTTAATTACGTTTTCGCACGTCTGCATCAAAGGAAAATTGAACCGGAAAATAACGCTGTGATATTATTCACCCATTAAAGGGTAAAAATATACCCATTATTATTTCCCTAAAGTGTTTCTAAAATGGGTGAAGAGTACGCATTATTTGTAATCTAATTTTACCCACTTTTTTGACAGCTCCATACACTTCCATAAAATGGGTACTTTTTTACCCATTAATGGGTACTGGGTGGTTACAGTGTAATCCGCCACTTCGTAACAAAATGGAACAGCTCTGATTAGGGTATAGAAACACGCTCAGTCGGATTTACCCAAAATTGAGAAACTTGTACACATTTTCATAAAACAGGCTGTAATGTCAAACCATTGGTAAGGCGATTTATGAAAGTGGGTGAATATCACTCTATTTTTCATAAATCTTTTCTTCTGTTCATACAATAGACACGTATTTGTAATTTTGTTAATGTTTTACGGTGAAAACCCGTGATTCGTCCTTAAGAGTTCAGGTAATTTTGTGCAATTGTTAAACAGAAGCGGAAAAGGCAACGGAGTTATTTTTTACTATTCTTTCTCTAAAAGGGTGCATCGATTCACATCTTGTCGCAAAGGCAAAGGAACCGGTCCTGTCGCATCGATGATGGCCTAATGCCTGCCTAATTAGACTACTATTTGGATATCTTAATAAGCTCATCCAGCGAAGCTTCTGAACGCGACATGGTGATCAGCGAAAGTTAACCAACCGCTTCCAGCAGAGCCTGTTCAAGCTGATCGGATTCCTTAAATGCGTGAGCGATGCGCACCGGGTTCTGGATACCGTGATGAGTGTTGCCGACGATCAACTGCTGGAGGAGAGCTACCCTTCGTTAATCTGGTTGGTGGATGCCATGCAGAGATTGAGCTCCTATCTGGCAACTCCCATGCTGTCTGTATATATATATTTATATATATATATATATATATATATATATATATATATATGTATATATATATATATATATATATATATAATATATCATACATATATATATATATATATATATATATATATATATATATATATATATATATATATATATATATATATATATATATATATATATATATATATATATATATATATATATATATATATATATATATATATATATATATATATATATATATATATATATATATATATATTTATATCTATATATATATATATATATATATATATATATATATATATATATATATATATATATATATATATATATATATACACTTAGAAAATAGAACCGAACTCGGTTGAATTTCAACCGAGTTTTCATCTGCTGAACGCTCGGTTGTCTGTTCGGTTCAAATTGGAGCAACCGAGTTCTCGTTAAATTTTTATTTTCTAGCAAACTGTCAAATTTACCGAAAAACTCGGTTGGCAAAAATAAATCCAATCAGCAATAACCGAACATCGGTTTACTCAAATGCTACCGAACACTGTCAAACAAACCGACATTTCTGTTGCAGTTACGGAATTCGGTTCTTTATGGCAGAGCTGGAATTTTGGGTTGAAATAGTTGCGAATTTTAGTAATAAAACCAGTTTTGTCAGTTAGGTACATTGTTTATTGAGCCTCATCCTCATAATCCTTATACATTACTCAACGACGTGCATTTTCCTGTTGTTTTTTTTCTCTTCATTTTCACCTGAAAAAAACGACACAGTACACACTCAGAAAATTTTACAGTATTCGGTAATTTTTACCGAACTTTCAACAGCTGAACAGTTCGGTAATCCAATTTACCGGATTTCGGTAAAATTTTACAGTATTCCGGTAAAAAAATTACCGTAACTTGTCAAATTTTACCGAAATCCGTTAAATCGGATTACCGAACTGTTCAGCTGTTGAAAGTTCGGTAAAAATTACCGAATACTGTAAAATTTTCTAAGTGTGTAGGGAGAATATTGGCAAAACACAATTCACGCGCACATGGGAGATAAAATGGCTGACGATTTTTCAGGTCTTATCAAGTCAGCTAAAATAACCAAGCTTTGTCATATAGCTGTCTCGGAATTGACTCAAAGAGAATTTTTTGACGTTTATGAATATTCAGCGAAGGCTCGGTTCAGTTTACGGAGTTTTCTCGGTTCTCGTGTACCGAACTCTTGAATATCCCTGCTTTACCGTACTGTTCGGTTCATCTTTCATTTTGATATGATCATATGGTAACCGAAACTCGGGTTTGGTTCTAAAAAGTCACCCGAAAACAGTATATATAAACGACTTATTCGGTTTCTTGTTGGTACCCGATGTGGTTCGGTAGAAAATTGAACCGAGTTCGGTGTTATTTTCTAAGTGTGTATATATATATATATATATATATATGTATGCATGTGTATATTTATTAATGAATTCATACACTGATAAAAAAGCAACGATAATATCTATGTGTCCCATCTATGATTTTTTGCAATATAATCAACAAATGATATCTATTTGAAACCACACATACTTCCTATGTGTACACATAATCACTATGTTTGGCCACACATACTTTTCATTTGTCACATAAACTTCATATGTGTTTCTCGGAGGGTGCTGCTTATGTGTGAACACATCAGTATTATGTGGAATTATCTATGGATTTTGGCCAATAAATATGTGTGGATTATTTCCGGTGTAAATAAATGATTGGATGAACATTATGGCTGTATTATAGTCCATTTTTTTAAAAAGTGAAAAAGTTTAAATTATTTTAACCAATTTCCATAAAACCATATTTTATAATATTGAGTACATCTAACCCATAATCAAATAAATTGTGGGTTCACCCAAATTTGGGTTTAGACCCGGATACCTTATTTTGAGTAGTTCCAATTAATGATTTTGGGTTAACTTTACTCAATTTAGGGTAAATCCGAAGGAGCGTGAAAGGTTACTCACTTCAGAATAACACATGAGTCTGCTGTGAAAAAAATTCTACCGACAATTAAATCATGGTCAACACGCTAAGATCAGTTTGTCCAAATATGGGTGAATAATACCCATAATCGCGAAAAGTGCACATACCCATTTATGGGTACGGTACTACTTACCCATATATGAGTATTTTTTCCCATACAAATTAACTCAAATATGGGTAAAGGCAACTTTACCCATAAATGAGTATGTGCACTTTTCTGCGATTATGGGTAAACTGAGCTTAGCGTGAAGATGACTATCGCAAATCATGGTTACAATAACCATGAAAATGGTCGAATTCACCACTTCATGGTATTCTTGACTATGATCATGGTAGCAAGGACTAATCCGGCATTATGGCAAATGTTGGATCAACTATGTTTAATGGTCGTTTTGACCACGATCATAGTCGGTTCAAAAGCACTATACTGCAATAGTCATCCTAACCCCCAATAATGGTAAAACTGACTATCAAATTTGTCTCTGTGTGTCAAAATTGAAGTTGCACGTACCTACTACTTTGTTTTTACTGCTCAAAACAAAATGTTTTGTTAAACCAACTAAACACATTTGTTGAAATAATAAACTATGATGAAGTAATTCAAGAAAACCTTTGAGTTGAAATAAAACTTCATGTTATATAGAATAGAACATCGTGTTTTATTGTTCAAAACAAAATGTTTTGTTATATCAAATAAACGTATTTGTTGAAATCATAAACATTGATGAACTAATATAATGAAAAACCATTTGATTGAAATAAAACTTCATGCTTTATAGAACTGAGAGTCGTGTTCTATTGTTTTTAAACAATTAACGCACCATATTCCCCCAGCCAAACGGCGTGTTGGAAAGCATGAATCGGACTTTGCAGGAGTTGACATCGTTGCATGTGGTACACACTTGAAAAATTTACAGTATTCCGGTAATTTTTACCGAACTTTCAACAGCTGAACGTTCGGTTATCCGATTTACCGGATTTCGGGAAATTTTTACAGTATTCCGGTAAAAAAATTACCGGAACTTGTCAAATTTTACCGAAATCCGGCAAATCGGATTACCGAACTGTTCAGCTGTTGAAAGTTCGGTAACAAATTACCGAATACTGTAAAATTTTCTAAGTGTGTAGGATGCAGGACTCGGGAAGCAATATTGGGGAGACGTAGTCATAATGGCAGCTTATTTTCAAAATCGTCTTGCATCGGAAGTGCTGTTTTTCCAGTTATCTGAAAAGAGAATAATTCGTTGATAATCGGGTTTACAAATTATAATGCATAAACTTACATTAGAAAAACCGAGGCAGAGGCAGCAATATGGCTGCTATGAAATGTTCGCTCATACAAATATTTTATTAGAACAATAAATTAACCATTTAAGTTCAAAACGAAGTTTAAAATAAGTGTGATTGTTATAAATTAAATATTATTCAAATTAAAATCACACAGCAGTGATTACTTTAAATAATTTTGTTGGTTTGATTTGAATGAAATTTGGAATCGATTTGAAACCTTTTTATGAATTGAAACAAATAGAAACCTTGTATTGAAAAGCAACAAATCATTTTGTTGATTCAAAACAGAGTGATTTCTTAGTGTGAACAAATATTTTGTTTCAACCATAAATTAACCATTTGAGTTAAACGATAAATGTGGTTGTTATAAATCAAATATTATTTAAATTAATATCACACAGCAGTGATTACATTAAAAACATATTTTGGTTTGATTTAAATGGAATTTTGAATTGATTTGGAACTTTTTTTTTTAAATTGAAACAAACAGAAAGCTTGCATTGAATACCAACAAAATATTTTGTTGATTCAAAGCAAAGTGATTTCTTAGGGTGACAAAATACTTTGTTCAAGCAATAAATTAATCATTTGAGTTAAAAAATAAATGTGATTGTTCTGAATCACACAGCATTGATAACTTTTAATAATTTTATTGGTTTAATTTGAATGAAATTTTGAATTGATTTGGAACATCTTTATGAATTGAAACCAGTAGAAACTTTGTTTGGAATACCAACAAAATATTTTCAAAGCAGAGTGATTTCTTTGCGTGTAGAAAACTCGAATGAAATTCTAATTAAAAGCGGTTTAATGTATGATGTAAGAAGAAACAAAAACTTCTCAATGAAGACATTTTCAGCGAAATAAAAATAAAATTAAAATAATGCTTTTATTGTGCAGTTTTGGATTTTTCTTACATCATACAACGAACCGCTTTTAAGTAGAATTTCATTTGAATTTTCTAGAAACGTTTTAAAAGTTTCGTCCTATACTCTAACACGGGAGCTGTCCGATTTATCACCACTCGGTGTCTTCTTATTTTCTCAAGTTGAATTCCTCAATTCAATTCAGGGTCTCATTTGAATCTGCCAAATTAGAGTAACAGTTACCCACTAGTAGTTTTCGTGAATAAGCAAAAGTGAGTAGATGTTACTTACTTTTATAATAACTTTCTGCTTCGAGTGAGTTCTGTAAAATAATGTAACCAACTTTAAACCACTTTAATTTGCACACTCCCAGCCAAATTAAATGGTGAAGCGTAGAGTCCTAATAACATAGGTTAAGTGTGACGAAGACGTCAAAACTTTTGATCAAAAACTTGATAATAGAAAAATATTCTCTTACAGGATATTTTCTTCTTAATCGTTGTCTTAAATTTTCCACTTTTCAAATTTGCGGTTTTTTTTCGTACCTACACACAAAAAATAAATATTGTATTATTAAAAGCTTAGCACTTTACTTCTGAAAAGAGTTTATTTTTCATTAAATTAAAAGTAAAATCATCTACTGCGAAAGTTTTGTGTTTGTATTGAAAATATATTTTTTCGGTTCAGTGTGTAAATTTAAAAGTATGTTCTTTTACCATGAAAATTGTAGAACTGTCAAATCCACCAACACAAAGGAAGTCGTCGTATGGATTTTTTTCTCTGTTGTCAAGTAATACAAAAGCTTTACATTCAAAATGTTCTTCGCCCCAATGAATCGCTTATCAGGAAAGTTCACAAACTTTCAGCGTTATTAAGTTCCAAACGGACCATGCAAACGGAATATGCCATGTCACTGATAATAATTCCATCTTTTTTTTTTGCAGCGGTGCCACAAGCGACGACGAGCGGCAGCAGATGCTGGCTCAGGTGCATTCGGAAGATATGGGGAAAATCTTTCGACTTGGATCTTCCGGGATGGAAACATTGGTGATTGAACAACGCCAACCTCCGGTCGCTATGAAAGTTTTAATAATTCATTTGAAAATTAAAACCCTTTTTTTAAATTATTTGTTCTTTCAATTCGAGTTTCAATCAAAACAGCATACATTCATTTTGATTGCACAATACTTTCTAGTTGAAAGTTCATTTTCAAATAATAGTAATTTACTCTCATTTTCAAATATGCCGCGGAGTGGATTTGACAGTTCTACAATTCATCTGAAAAGAAAACTTTTTATGTTAAAAGAATTTTTACAGCATACTTTTATTTTAATTGCACGACACTTTCTGGATGAAAGTTTATTTTGGAATAAAAATAATTGGCTTTTATTTTCAACGATGCTACGGTTTCGATTTGACAGTTCTACAATTAGTTTTAAAAATTTCAACTTTTAAATGTAGAGCAGCAAAATTTTGAATTGACGGTTTGAAGGTTTTGGTTTCGAAAGTAAACCGCTTTCTACGAAAAAGAACCAACGCAACTTTTCAATTTTAGCAATGGTTTTTTTAATTTTAATAATCATTATTCTTTGTGTGTATGTACACAGATAAAAAGAAACATTGAATTTTCTGCGTTATCTAATGCACACAAGGGATTTGACAGAAAATAATGGGATATTTTATGTTAATTTAAGTTAGATAACGCCTGAATCAAGCCTGTTGCATGAAAGATTGCAAAGATTGTTGTATGGCGTATCTAAGACTACAACCAATTGCGTTTTTTACGCCACCTCTGGCTTGGAATTAAACGAGGGGATACTTTACGCGCTTGTTAAAATTAATTATTTTTTTCTGTGTACATTTCAGCAGCGACCTGTTCTGTTTTCAACGCAGAAATTGAAATTGCGCGTGGATGACCAGGTTGTCGATTCAAGCGAGGATTCAAGTTAGTTCAAAATGAGAAGGCAATCCCCGCAAAAGTGAGTGAAGCGCTAATTTATAATGACTGAGTAAAAAGTTACTCACTTATAAAAAGAAATGTTATTCACCTATGATATTAAGCAGAAAATTCTAAAGTGAGACTAAAGACTCATTTTATAGTAAGATTGAATGAGCGTGCAGTTCACGGTGGTTAACCCATTTTCGCAAAAAATGCCTGTCCCTATTAATTAATGGGTAAAAAAAGTCTATGTCACGAAATGGGTATTTAATTTACCCATTGCAAAGAAATCAGGCCTCTTCAAATGGGTGTATATACCCACTCTTGGATTTAGATTATGTTGATTTTTAATTTTTGGTTTTCATGTTACCTCAGCAATAACAACAAAACAATAAAATAATTTAACTTGCTTTTTTCGCGCACAGATTCCTGGTTCAGTTATGGAAAGTCGTTCCATTAATAAATAAGTCAACGGAAGAGCAATCTTCCAGCTTGTATTGAAGTCAAGCCCAAATTCGATGTGCTGTTTCAAGTCGCCCAAAGTATTTTCTTCAATGTACGTGCAGCCATCAATTGGGAAGAGATTAGATTCCTTATAATCATAAATATTATTTGTTTTACTTGCGTTGTTCCGATAGTGTATAGTTTCAAATATTAGGTAAATTTAAATAAAATAAAAAATCTGCAACAAGCTGCACTTTCCACCAACGATGTACCGGATACGCTTGGTTTAAGAACATTTTTTTCACCCGTTAATGTGTAAACAAATAACCCTTTTATTGTTGTATGAGGTTTCTTCTTATGGGTATTTCTTTACACATTGCATGATTGAGAAATTCTTCCATTTTATAACAGATAGGCATGTTGTTTGAAAATGGGTTTTTTTTTATCCAATAATGGGTTTTCGCAAACAACCGTGTAATGTATATTTTCTCCCTAACAATGTGCCGCTGTAAAGATGGTCAATGCATGTGACCGATTAAAATTCAGCGTGTTCTTCGCAATGTTGCAAGCAAGATTCCTCACAACCTTATACACGCTAAGATAAGATGACACAGAAATAGGTTCATCTCGTCATTCATTTTTATTTGTATTAAATTAAACGCTGGCCAAACTGAGCAGCTATACAATGTTTTACACCAACATACACACCATAGTGATCTGCTTTCCCGGCTGGATAGTCGGGGCACCGTTGAACCGGACGTTATACCCCAACCGGAATCTTCGGATCGACCTCGACATCCAGTTCCGGTCGTAGACGAAGAAAGAAAACGATCTTCGGGTATGCGGGGCACCAGCAGTGCGGAAGCTATGGACCCACCGGAATTGCTGGCCTACCTCCGCAGCCCGAAGACGAAGAGCGCAAGGAAGAGCGTGAAGAATGATCCCGCGAGAGCCCCTGGTAGCCTTGGCCCTGTCGACCGGAAGTCAGTTCAACCCGGAACGGCAGACTACCCTCGGTACCTGGGGAAAGCGGTCATCAACGAACATGAAAAGGATGAAGATTGCTGCAGTAATATCGGGACGGACAAGGGTGTAAAAGCCTATTCCCCGACGGATAATGAAGAAATGAAGATAAACGAAACAGCTATGAAGATAGGGACGGATAAGGGAGGAAACTCCCATTCCCCTATGGACGACACGGGAGCAGTAACGCTGTCAGGAGAAAAGGACGATGCAAACTCTCTTCCGTCCGTCGGGTCATCTCTGATGTTACTGGGTGAATGCCTTTCACTTGGTCGCATTGGAGCTCTGACGCGTTCGAACACCATCAACCCCAGTCAAACATACCGATCACCACCGATCGCTTCAACATCTGGCTTATCCGGTCCTAGCCTGTCGTTGTCGGCTTCAATCAGTAATCAACAGCCACGGAGATCAGTCCGGATTGCAAACCGGAAAGAGAACCCGATTCCACCGATGCCACTAAACACGCTTACCGATTCGCAAACGTACGATCTGTGGGTAGCCAAAAAGAGTGGCTATCTACCACCTGGAGCTGGCCTTTCGTCGCAAAACCCCATTTTCTCGGTGGCTCCTTCATCTCTGCCGGCAGCGGGGTTCTCACCGTCTGCTTCTACCGGTGGAGCTCTGCCGGGGTCCACGATAACGGACACGTGCTCATCTCGCTCAGAACACAGTCATCTGCTTTCGCAATCTGTACCTTCAACTACGAGAAAAATTGTTCTACAGCCACCCCGATCTAAAACCGAGAGGATGCGCTTGAGAACTGGCCCCAATACCGTCAAGAAAACGAATCTCGCCCTTCAATGGAACATAAATGGACTATACAACAACCTCGGCGATTTGGAGATTTTGGTTCGCGAAAACACACCGTCGATCATCGTTCTCCAAGAAGTAAATCGCACCAACTCGTCTCGCACCAGCTCCATCCTCGGTGGACGCTATCTGTGGTACATAAAACGTGGTCAAACCCTGCAGCACTCAGTCGCAATTGGTGTTTTGTCGACCATCCCACATGCTCAAATTCCTGTAACATCCGACCTACCGATTATCGCGGTACGAGTTCAGCTGCCGATCCCGATGACTGTCGTGGTGTGTACCTTCCTGCGGCAAGATAATCGACTTAAAAAACAAGTTCCTGAATGCAGTGCAACCACTCGAGGAACCGACGATGGTCCTCGGCGACTTTAACGCTCATCACCCCAATTGGGGGTTGCAAACAGCGGACACGAGAGGCAACATCTTGGCTGACCTTTTGAACAGCTGGAGTTGTCGGTTTTAAACGATGGCTCAGAGCACTTTTACTCGTGGCAGAAACAAAACCGCAATCGATATCTCGGTGGCGAATCTCGACATCATAGCTAAATTGACCTGGCAAAAACATGATGATCTCCATGGTAGTGATCATTATCCAATTCTGATCACCTATGATGCTCCTCCTCCACGATCACCCGTCGCCCCAAGTGGAAATACTCCGAAGCAGACTGGACCACTTTCTCCCTCATCATGGATCTGAAAATCGCCAACGAAATCGCACCCGATATCGAAAAAATTAGCAACATCATCATCGAAGCAGCAAACGAAACAATCCCGAAGTCGAAGTCCACCCCCGGCCGCAGGGCACTGCACTGGTGGTCCAATGATATTAAAATGGCGGTCAAGCGGCGCAGAAAGCTTCTGCGTGCAACTAAACGTATTCCGGACGGGCACACTGATAAACAGGCCGCCCTTGATCTTTACCGAAGTCAGAACAACAAGGTACGTCAGATGATTAGGAAGGCGAAGCAGGATAGCTGGGCAAATTTCCTGAATCCATCAACGCAAATCAGACCGCCACTGAAATGTGGAGAAGAATCAACTCCTTAAACGGTAAGAAGAAAAGTTCACACCCGGTGCTATATTACAACGGAACAATATATGACGACCCAACAGTGACAGCAAACATCCTCGGCGAATACTTCGCCGAACTCTCATCAATCGACGAATATAGCTTGGCTTTCGCTCGACGCAACAACCCCGACCTGGATTCCATCGCGAAGTTCCCGATTCCTTCCGACTCCGGCACCAAAAGCTTCAACCGCCCTTTTTCTCTTGAAGAGCTAAATGTCGCGCTACAGTCCACGAAGGGAACCTCCGCTGGACCAGACGATATTGGTTACAGCATGTTGAAAAACATGTCTCTACTCGGGCGCACCGCGCTACTGGACACATTCAATCACACCTGGACCAGCAACACCTTCCCAAAACAGTGGAAACATAGCTTCACTATTCCCATACCGAAGACAGGCCTAACGAGCCACGAACCCAAGGGTTACCGGCCAATTTCGCTTACCTCCTGCTTATCAAAGACCATGGAGCGTATGGTCAATAGAAGGCTGAATGACACCCTTACTGAAGCTAATCGATTGGATCATCGCCAGTTTGCTTTTCGACCCGGAAGAGGAACAAATACATACTTCGCCACCTTAGGGCAAGTTCTTGCGGAAGCCAAAGAAAAAGGACAGCACGTCGAAGCTGTAGTTTTGGACTTGGAGAAGGCGTACAACCGTACATGGACACCACAGGTTCTTCAGAAACTGGTAGACTGGGGTATCTGCGGTAACATGTTCCATTTCGTGAAAAACTTCCTCACCGATAGAACCTTCGAGGTCCTTGTGGGCAACAGCAGATCACGAATCTTCCGGGAAGAGACTGGAGTTCCTCAGGGATCTGTTTTGGCGGTCACTTTATTTCTGATCGCTATGAACGGCATTTTCTGCGTACTACCAAAAGGATGCTACATCTTCGTCTACGCGGACGATATCCTGCTAATCGTAGTCGGCGACACACACCGAGCACCAAGACGAACCCTCCAAGCGGCAACAAACGCCGTGGGAAAATGGGCAAAAGAGCATGGCTTCAGTATTTCTGCATCCAAAAGCGTCCGTACGACAATCTGCCAGGCCAACCATCGATCTCCGAGCACGTCTATCACAATTAACTCAGCAAAATTCCTTATAAACGAACAATTAAGGTTCTGGGTGTGACCATCGACTGCAAGTTAAGCTTCAAAAGTCATTTCGATCAAATAAAAAAGCTGTGCAACCAGGTTGAACATCATCAGGACGATCTCGAAACCACATCGTAGTAACAACCGGGACATCCGTCTACGCGTGGCAAAGGCCATAATCAACAGCAGGTTGCTTTACGGACTGGAACTCACCTGCATTGCGAAAGACAGCTTGGTGAATACGTTAGCACCAATCTATAACAGCTACATCAGAAATATCTCAGGTTTGCTTCCTTCCACTCCAGCAGCGTCAGCTTGCAATGAAATCGGGGTCATGCCTTTCGATATGGTCGTCGATGAGGCAATCTGCTGTAGAACGGCAAGTTTTTTGGAGAAGACTAGTGGAACCGAAACCACGTATATGATAGAAATCTCTAACGGAATACTGCAGGCGATAAACGGCTCAAACCTGCCGCCAATCGCAAAACTGTACCGGTACGGGCCAAGAAAATGGAACAGCACACCGATAAAAACTGAACGCCGAATCAAAAACAAATTCAAAGCGGGAGATAACACGACAATGCTAAGGAAATCGGTTCTGAGCCTGCTCAACGAAGAGTACGCAGATCAACAAGTGCGATTCACCGACGGCTCCAAGTCACGCCATGGGGTCGGCTTCGGGGTTCATTCTAGAAACAACAGCATCAATATGAGCAACAGGTTACCGAACGAATGCTCGGTTTTCTCAGCGGAAATAGCGGGCATATTCGAGGCTGTTTCGATGCCCTCCGACGACCCGATTCTCATCGTATCGGATTCAGCATCGGCAATTGATGCACTGCAAGCAAACAGACCTAGACATCCTTGGATCCAGGCTATTATTCAGCAGGCGCCTACAAACACCACACTGATGTGGATCCCCAGCCATTGCGGAGTGATTGGCAACGAAACCCCTGATCAGCTCGCGGGATCAGGATACACCAAAGAATTTCTAACCCAGGACGTTCCCCTGGACGATGCTAAATTGTGGCTGAAAAACACCTTTCGAACCCACTAGAACACCAAATGGAACCAGTCCGACGGACTCTTCCTGCGGAAGATCAAAGGCACCACAAGAAGATTCGAGGACCTACCGTCCCTCAAAGAGCAACGAGTGATATCCCGCCTCCGAACGGCGCACTGTAGAATTACGCACAACATGGGCGGTGGTCCATTTCACGCAAAATGCAACTACTGCAAAGTTCGGAAAACCGTTGAGCACATCCTTTGCGTGTGCCCAAACTACGAGCAGCTGCGCATCCTACATGGGATAACGGGCAGCATCCGAGACGCCCTCGGCGATGACCCGTCTAGGGCAGCACAACTTTTATGTTTCCTCAAGGAGGCGGACCTTTTCTACAAAATCTAGTATTTCGGACACCAGCCACGAAAAATCTTGTAGAACGGTCACCATTGAAATGCATAAACACAGAAGGAAGCCAAAAATCCAACAACGTGGAGCTCGCTCCCTTCTACGAAGGCGAGAATGTAGCTCTGGAAGCTCATGTTGGTCGCTCTCCTACCAATGGCCAGGGGCCATCAGTCGGGAGTAATAGACGACCACGATCAAATAAACAAAATTGCCAGAACAGCAAGACATAAACCAGGGAGCAATAGGAGTGAAGGACTAGGTCGGAGAAACGTGGTTCTGCCAATAAAACCTCAAACTCCCCGATCCAAATCGTGCCCAATTATCCATCGCCCAAACCAACACGGAAGCAGCAAAGTGAGGGGAGGGCAAGGCCGGTAAAACGTGGTTCACCTTTCGCCTCTAGCCCATCGCCCACATCGCAACAACAGCACCGAAATGGTGAAATGTGGAACAAATTACCCTCCAAACGGAAACAAAAACTAAAAATAAGAACATTATTAAATGGGGGGGAGAGGGGAAAAGTCCGGACGTCTTATCTGGAATCTATTTTTCACCTAAAACGAAAGAAAAGAGACTAAGGGATGAAACAACAATAGGGTATTTACCTCTGGGGCTAGGGCCTAACCTAAAACCCGCTTCCAGGGAAGATTCGAAAAAATCTTTCCCCCGCCTTAAACGGGGAGCTATTTCCAATGCCGGGGATATACCCCGACGCTCGACCCGGCGTTTTCGCGGTCACCGACAGCATGCACATCTGCCATTGTCGCCCCAGACGTTATAAAAAACACGCCTTTTTCCTCCACATCGATGACAGCACCAAAAAACACACCGATTTCAGCTGAATCACCCGTTTTTGCAGCCTCCTTCCTGGGTCTGTACCAATCGCGTACCGGAGGCCGTTTCCCGGGGTAAATCCCGCCGATACCATGGGAAATCCTGGTACTCCGGCCACCTTATACGAAATATGCTGCTCACCGTCACTCCAAAACAAACAACTGACAGCTTACCCCGGAATTGCTGTTGCGCATACGTGCAAAGACAAATGTCAAACTTCGTCGGCCCAATCGACCAAAGTAGGCTAGAAAACAAAACGCAAACAACTGCTTCCACCTGGTGGCAGGGACAAACAATAATTTTAAATCGTCTGTTAATGTTAATTAGCCCCGTACGCATTGTAGCAAGCTTAAAACATGTTAGCAATCCATAATCTTGTTATGTAAATGTTTTGAATCTGGGATCGTTATAAGCTTAAGTTGAAATTAATGTAATAGAACGAGGCCAAAATGTGACCTCTTCTTGGGAAGTCCCTAAGGACTCTCCTCGTAATTAATTATACCAAAGTGCCGAACCTGCCAAAGGCTGAAAGGCACTATAATAAAGAAA
>JASCZW010018804.1:0-14803 GCA_034211315.2 Aedes japonicus | reverse complement strand
TCGTCACTATAAGTTATTCTTTCACCAGATTCATAGTCTGGCGGATAGCAATCAGAATTTGAACTGTCACTTCATGGAGCCAATCGAGATATCTCGAGAATTCTGTTTATCACAAAAGCCATTTGTAAACAATGACTTTAAATTTCGATTTCTTGAATCTTAAATCAAACTCTCGTGAAATGAAAGCAGCATTTGCAGAAGAATGCTAGTTCCACCATACAGTAGCAGGATATGGAGGGACTTCTCGTAATTCGTGAGAAATCAACGTTTAAAGTCATTGTTTACAAATGGCTTTTAGGCCCTTAACATGAATTACTCGAGATATGCTCGATTGGTTCCGCCAACTGACAGTTCAAATTGGCTCCCGTCATTGTATCCGCCAGACTATGAATTTAGTGACTATGTTATTCTTCCATATGAGATAATCTAATGATTCCAAATAGGATTGACTAGTAAATCTATCGATGAAAAATAAATAACATGTTATAAATGAAAACTGATTAATTTAAAGCATGACCATATTTTGTTGAGTATATTATAATAGTCAGTTTAGTTATTCAGTTCTTGAATCAGTATGTTTCGTCATATGTCAAATGTTGTATGGGTCTTTCAATAAAATTATTCAAGGCATCAACGCATTTAAGTACACATTTATTGCACATTTTTGAGTGAATATGATTTATTTGTGGACTTTCCAGCGCAATGATTGCGCTGGTGCAATTTTCAATGCATTTTTTTACTCTAAATTTCTACACAGGTAAAAATCCACACATATTTACTGGCAAAAATTCACACACTTAGAAAATAGAACTAAACTCGGTTGAATTTCAACCGAGTTTTCATCTGTTTTCAACGCTCGGTCAACAATCAATATGCAACTAGCGATTTGAAATTGGTTCACTGTTATAGTACCCCTTGGTCCGAAGTACACCTTGAAGCCAGCACCTTACTATACATCAGAGTCGATACAGAAGAGTCGCGCAAAGAGTGAAACCGATGCTACCTATCGATCAAAACAAACATGCTACCTATCGAACAAAACAAACAAAAACATTTGGATCAGTGAGGAGTATTGTTATCTCTCGATGATATTTTTCCATAATTATGACGGAAAAGACCCTGTGCACCCCAACTAGTATCACCACCAACCCATGTGTTGCTTTTTGGCGTTGACCAGGAGTCGTTGTATATCCAAACAGTTTTTTGTTGTTGTTGCAGAACGATAGGCCCTGATCGATCGACATTTCGTCGAGTACAACACCACAGTCGTGGTCTGCGGGTGACATATGCTGCACTTTACTTCGCAAATGCTCAAAAATTTCATAAAGTATTCCAGTGTCAAAGTGTAAGTGCTGTACATGCAATTGCTGAGTCCGAACCGATGGCAAGGGATATTGCTTTTTATTTCGCAGAAAAATGTAGCCCTTGGTGCCACAAGCAAAGCGCATTTGAAGGCTGTCGAGAAACGTCTCACGCGACCACTTCTGAACATGCTGAACATCACCACAAAGCAGAATCTCAGCACTCGTACGATAAATGTAAATAAAAACCAACGATTAACTGATGGAGTCATGCAAAGTTAGAGCTACCGGAGTCGGTTGTTGATAAACACGAAGAAGAACAACCAAACAAAGGAGCCTGTTTGCACGACTCTTCATTATTGCCTCTGCTATACATATTTGCGCCTTTGTTTTGATTTGCTGTGTTATTTTGACAGAATATTCGAGAGTGTGTTCGTGTGAGTTAATTATTAGGGGCGCATCATTGAGTATGGGACCGAGCTTGGGACCAATGTGCTAGTACTGACTGAGCCAAGAAAAAATCGTATTTGTTCGGGACCTACTGGTCTTAGAGTTAGTCTATGGTATTAGCAGGGCAGCGGTTGGGGAAGTTCTACTGAAACAAAAAACATTCGAATCAGTGGTGGATCGCCCAGGCAGAGGCAGGAAGTGCAAAACGGATACACGAACGGACACCAAGGTTATGTGCGAAGTCAAGAAAAAACCAAAAGTGATTTTTCGTGAGATCCAGGAATCAGTTTCTGGTCGAACTGTTCGTCGTCGTCTTGTAGCACAGGGGCTGATTAACAAAGTTTTCCGGAAGCGCCCATTTATCAGCAAAGTAAACAAAGCCAAACGACTCAGGTTTGCTATTGAGAATGCTGATTAGCCCGTAGAGTTCTGGAAAACGGTTCTCTGAACGGACAAATAAAAATTCGAGCTTATTAATTGAAAGCGGTGGGTTCGTGTGTGATGCATATCGGGTGAGGAGCTTCTGGAGCGCCACATCCAAGGCACAGTGAAGCATGGGGGACGAAATGTGATGGTTTGGGGGTGTTTTTCGTGGAGAGGAGTGGGTAGCCTCGCGAAAATCGACAGGATAATGACGGTAGATTTCTACATCAACATCCTGGGAGAAAATTGAAGTTTCACTGATCCAGACGGGTCTTGAAGAGAAGAGAACCCCTCCCCCCCCCTGTCAGGTTTTTTGTATGGACCTTCAATTTTTTTTGTATGTATTGTCATGTTTTCCCAATCCCCCCCCCCCTCCCCCTTACTGAGTGACATATTTAATGGACCTTCCCTTAAGGAGTAGTTTTGTGACTTCAGCCAATTCTTTTAAATCATATATAGCAGCAATTCCAGGGTTGCAGAGACTCGGGAAAACCAGAAAATGCGGGAAGAATGTGGGAATCCAAAATTATCGGGAAATATGCCTGAAAAAGTCGGGAATTAAAAAATCCATCGAGAATTTTTGTCGTATGGCAGGAACCATGCTCTAACCTTCTCCAAATTGATAATTTGGACATGAATTGGGACATTTAACTTTTGGTAACAACAAGACTTATTCGGTGTGTAGATATAGATCACCATTTTTTTTTTTTTTTTGAAACTCATCACAAAACAATTTGGATAATAATGTAATGCTATTTTTGGAACATTTTTGGAAGTTTATAACATTACTCGTACAGTAATGTAGAATGTGGACGTGGATATCGGCTTTGCCTCTAAATAGGCAAGCGTACACACTTAGAAAATTTTACAGTATTCGGTAATTTTTTACCGAACTTTCAACAGCTGAACAGTTCGGTAATTCGATTTAACGTACTTCGGTAAAATTTGACAAGTTCCGGTAATTTTTGTACCGGAATACTGTAAAATTTCACCGAAATCCGGTAAATCGGAATACCGATCGTTCAGCTGTTGAAAGTTCGGTAAAAAATTACCGAATACTGTAAAATTTTCTAAGTGTGTAGGAATTCGCAAAAAGTTCCGACAAAGACTTTTTGGCATTCCGAAACGAGTGTTGTTATTATTCACTTCACAGACATAGCAGCGCTAGACATAGCCCTCATTTTTTGCGGTCATAATAAAAAATAAGCTCATAGGCTGGACACTTGTTCTGGGTCAATTTTTATTCGTTCCAATAAACTTCATACCACACACCAAAAAAAAAAATTATTCCAAATGTCAAACTGTCACAAAAGTTTCAAACTACTCGTTTGAAATTATTCACTGGATCGATCGGAAAAAAATTTCGCCAGTGGTGGACAACACACCGATTTTCATTATGGCTACAAAAATAAAGAAATAGAACTGTTTGTTCTCAGGACTCACATTGCAATTAAAGACGTGAATTGCTTCGCATAAAATTACCTCCATTTCTAAATCAGCACAATTTTTTGCTCGGGGAAAAACACGAGTTTAGTTAGAAGCGTTCACTTGATAACTGAAATTTATATAAAATGGCGTCATATAAAACGTTGAATAAGTCATCCGCAAACTTATAAGTGTTTGGAATAATATTGACGATAGCTCGGTAAAACGTATTTTTTTGCTGAATGTTCGCTACACAGAATAACTGATTTTACAAAAAGTACCGAGTTTTTTCTGAAACCGAGGTAATTCGGTTATATGTATTACCGACATCTGTATTTTATTATATTCTACAAAAAAATCAGTAATAATATTTACAGAAATTAGTATACATTAATTGTTATTTTATATATTCTCCGTGCGAGGAGTAACGGTTATGATGTTGAAGGAGATGTTTGCTCATCACCATGAGGCACCAAGAGTGAACAACAATGTTTTTGGGTGCGAATCAAAACAAACCCAAAAAAGGAGAGAGTTCCTCTCCCATGTGCACATCGGTAAACAGAGTGCACACAATAGATCGCTAGAATAACTATACAAGCCACAGTGGTACATGAGCGTCTTCCAACCGGACATTTTTGCCTGTTGAAGTGGCGGACTTAGTCCGTGCTTTAACCTACCCGCAGTGGGATGTTAGGCAAAAATGTCGTTGGTTCGAGTACCACTGTGCACATGCCTTTTCGCTCAATTTTTCCTAAAACATCTGCTATGTTTCCGAGCCTGCCGCACACTAGCGGAACTATCAAAAACTTTCTCTTCATATCTTTCAATTCTAGCCAAAAACATTGTTGTTCACTCTTGGTGCCTCATGGTGATGAGCGAACATCTCCTTCAAGAAATTAGTAAATATTGTACAAAAAAAAACCGTTCTCTCAGTATAAATTCATTTTTACAGAATACAATCAGCAAAAAATATTTCCGAGCTGCTATTATGGATTTAAGTGTGTAGGTGCAAGACGGCATCAACCCTATTGCTGGTGTACATTAAAGTTTCATCTCTCTTTGTGTTTAGCAATGTCCCTCTATTTCTTCTGCCCGTTGAGGAATTTTTTGCGCTTAAACATCGAACAATCAATGAATACACCATGCCGTCCTCTGAATATGATTTTTTAAGTTTTTCTTGTTCCATTTGCTCTAAATAACCTGCCCATAAAGAGTGTGCCAGAAAGTCTAAGCACGATTTTGATGCGCCACTGTTGCTTCCACATGACGTTTATATAGCTGATCATTATTGTGTATAATTGTTTACATTTGAATCTATAACTCTGTGAGTCTCAAGTGCCTTTTCCCGGAAAAGCTCAAACAGATCGTGCAAAAGGGTGCACTTTTCCTAACGTTTCACTGAGTCAGTTGCGAAAATGGAAGGTGTGAGCATCGAAATAGTTCGTAACGCGATTTGGAAGTATGGTGAGGAGTCTTCCTTGCAGGACGAGCAAAATCTGGCCGTAAATTTGTCCTTTTGACCAAAACCTGGACCGGAAAAACACTCAAGCTTTCGCACGTGAAAAGGGTACTTCCGTTCGAGATGTGGCCAAAAATCTGGAAACTTTGGAGAGTAACATCGACTGAACAAAGCCACAAAATGGACTAAGGATTTTCAACAAGCAGAAGTAATCAAAACGAAGTGAAGAACAAGCAGCGTTTGTGAAACCATGGGCCCGTAAGTTATACGATAAACTGCTGTGTAGAAAATCAGCATGATTATGGATGGTGAATCCTAAGTGAAATTTGATTATAAGACCACGTGATCAGTTCTACACGGTTCATGCTGGTTCCGTAAAAAAACAATGGTTTGGCAAGCAATTTGTGAAAGTGTGAGTGTGGAATGCTTTCAAATCCATTTGTACCAACCGATATGAATATGAAAAAATATTGTTTCAGCTTGTGAATCTTAATCCATCAACTTGGATTGTGCTGCATCTTTTTGCAGTAAATCTTTAAAATCTTCATCAAAATCTTTAAAATCTTCTTCCTATCTACTAAGCGTGTGCACATCGCACAAAAGCAAAACAAAAAAAATCCTGCATCTGAGATAGAGTCGCACCCCCTGCATTACGCCAAGGACACGGTAGCCTTGTACAAATCCAACGGAGTCCCAAATTCGTACCCAAGGAGATGAATCTTCCAAACTGTCCCCAGGTAAGACAATTGAAACTTTTTGGGGTCTGTCAAAGGCATATTTGCGTAAACATGTTAAAGCACAGGATTCCATCAAGACTTTGAAAAAAAAAGGGAATAAGGATCAAAAACCATTGGCAAAGAGTCTGTGCATTGAGCAGTGTTAGATCGAAACTCCGGCGTACGAAATAAATGGATCTCGTAAATTTCACGTCGAGTTTCGAGAACACGAAATTGCAATAAAAACTCAATTTACTTAAAACCCGACCTCATATTGTTATTTACAAATTGTGCTTAGACTTACTGGAGCTACTATAAAAGTTTGCCGTGTTTTAAATGCTCGACAATCAACTCGATTGTAAACTTGGTGAAGCTCGTCATTGTAGAAGCAGGAACCGAAAGTTTGAAGCTCGATTTGCAGCTGTTTTTCAATATTTTGCTTAATTTAAGCAAGTCAGAAGCATTCCAGATTATGTGTTCACAATAGCATCAACAACTGCCAAAATATCTAAAATTCCATCTTATATTCACTCAATTTCCTAGTCAGGCAAATTAGGCAAAAATACGGAAGAAATGCGGGAATTTTATATTAAGATAGTGTGGCCACTCTGCAATTCGCTGCAATTAATATTATGTTGTGTATAATTCTAGGCTTTTTTTTCAAAAGGGTGAATCTAACAATGAGAGGCTCTCTCCTCTCTCGCTCTCTTTCATTTATTACAGCGCCATTATAAATCTTTTGAGGGATTCTTTAGTATAGATAGAAACACAAAAGTGCTGGCTACCATACTCTACAAATAGTTGAATGAAAAACGTAACGCTGAATGGAATATGAATGAAAGAGAAAGTAATCAAAGAGAGTCTCTCATTGGCGTAACTACTGGGGGTGTATGAGTATGAGTAAAAGTATGAGTCTTTACTCTTTTGCATTCTCTTTTACACACACTCACCCCACTGTACCTTATAGGATGAAAAGTTGGTATATTTATCAAGAAAACCATAGTTAACGACAATTAGATACATGAGAATTCCGATATATCAACATTTCATCCACTTCGCTCGAGAGTTTGCGTCTGTTAAAATGTGTTGAAATTGGAAATATCTTCCCAACATCATGGGATCCTAGTTGTTTTAAATCATGATTTTTGCTAGAACCAAAGATGTAAAGAGCAAGTATCGAGCTCGGCAGGTTATGACATCTAATAGAAGTAGTTTGAAATTGAACGGAGGTCTTTTGTTAAGCAGTACTTCGAAGCAAACGCACACACTTTTGCCACACATTCCCATGCGGGGTAGGTCACGGATCCGCCACCTTGACTGGCAAAAATGTATGCGCTTGATCGTGCTCAAATACCGAACAGTTCCAGCGATGTGAAATATCTGTTTTCCCACTCCCTAAACACCACATGTGATGGAAATTAATTTCCAATTAGAGGTTTTAAAACCACAATTTCTCATTTTGAACACTAATGTTTTTTCTCGTCGTTGTTTACTTAACAACCTCAGAGAGGAACCCGGTAAGGTGTCGTATGCTTATCTTCTTAACAGCATGTTTTGACGGAATTGAATAAGTAAACTACTAATTATGTTTTTGAACTATAAGAACTATAAGTGTTGTGTCCGTACTCGCATCGCGTTTCCGTTGAGTATTTTCTATTTTTTTCAGTTAATTTTGATAGTTATTTTAAAAAAAATTGAAACCCCTGACCGCGGTTTATTAGGGACACCATGCCACAGGTATTTTCAGACTTTTCAGCAAGAAGCAACTTTTAACTTATAGTTGCATATCAAAACGCTTAATTTTTCTTCTTAACTTTTCGCTTAACTTCTCAGCCATGAGACGCATTAAAACATGACTGAGAAGTACCATGACGCAGAACCGATTTTCAAATCTGGCTTATTTTAGTATTGGGAACGGAGTTGTGTAGGAATCAGTATCAACCGACACAATTTTGAAGATTTAAAACGCGTTATTCAAACCCATCCACATTTTGATATAAATTTTAAATGTTCATTGACTCAATGTTGTTCTTTGAAGTTTTAAGAGTTTTTGTTGAAACTGGACTCTATATAGATTCAGAACTATTCTCCGTTTCGGATGAGTTGAGACGCCTCAAGAGAATCGAGCAAGGTGACTTCCCCAGCAGCACACTTGTTGCAAGTCCGTTGAAAAAACTTCAATGTGACACAATGAAGTGTCAATCAAGTTTCTGCAAACAATAATGTCGATTTGATGTTTGCTTGGGTACAGTAACCTCGTGTGAGTCCATTCTCCATTTGATCCACACGGAATAATACGAGGTATATATTCACCTCATTCGATTCTCTTATGGCATCTCGACTCACCGAGGTGCAGAATAGACCTAATTATCCGATTAAACCTGTTTTTATTTATCAATTAGAGTAACCTGTCCCCAACATTTACGCTACTTTTGTCGCTCTTTTAAATATTCTTATAAACGAAAAACAATCCTTCGCACAGGCCCCCTCCAGACTAATTGTCTAGCTCCGCCAATGGAGTCTCTCAATTGCATATTCGCCCTAATGAAAAAAAACCTACTCTGAGAAAAATTTCATCGTTGTACCGACAATTAAATCATGGTCAGGATGACTATCGCATATAATGGTTTCAATAACCATGAAAATGGTCGAATTCGCCACGTTCATGGCATTTTTGACTATGATCATGGTAACAAGGACTATTCCAACATTATGGAAAATGTTGCATCAACTATTTTTAATGGTAGTTTTGACCATGATCATAGTCGGTTCAAAATCACTATACTGCAATAGTCATCCTAACCCCCAATAATGGTAAAATTGACCATCAAATTCCTCTCTGTGTAGAATTCATATTGAGGAGTGCCCAAGCTATCATTCCGTTAAAAACAGTAAATATTTTTGTTTACATTGGTATTTACGTCCTATTGAAATCTGCTCTGGTCTTGACATACCAATACATCTGCCATCAGCATCTGTTAAGCAGTGCTGTTTTTAATTTTAAGTATTGATAACGATAAGCTGTATGTCCATTATGTAAACGTCGTTAAAAACCACCTTTGGATGAATGAATGAGGAATAAATTTGATAACTGGCTTAAAAGACATAAAGTGCAACATTAACCCTTAGAAGCCTCCTCACCTTCTTTTTTATCAAGATTAGTGAGCTACATCTTGCAACTGATTGCATTGGGGCAATCTTCCGAACGATGGTTTATTAGTAAGTGTCTGCATTTCAACAGTAACACATCTACCTCAGCAAGTAAGGATCGTCAGTGTCGTGTTTCTTATAGCTATAACAAATCTTTCCAATCACGTATGTTATCATTTCGGTATGGATAAATCAATTTTTATCATAAAATAGGGCTTGATGCATTGTATACATTGAATCCAACTGATTATGTACTGAATATTTACAATAACACTGCCCTTGCCGCTCTCGCTCACTCTCTGCCTCTATCTGCCGCAGATTATGACTATCGTCAGTCGCATTTTGACCGCATCTAGCAAGATTCTCCTGTTGCCATCGCGAGGTCTTGCCACAACACAGACAAGGTACATAAAGCCCAGTGCACTCGTCTCGATAGCTCAAAGCACCAGCAGCTTCCGGAACGTGACCATGTTGTCAGAATACAAGCCTTTTTCGCCGGATTTCTTCTTCCGCCAGGTATGTAGCGCACCAAGGTGCAAGTTGAATACATTTCCCGATGTAGTAATTCACATTCAAGTGGAACGTAGCGGCGATGTAATCGAAGCAACAGGTTGAGCAAATTAGATTTAGTTGCGACACTTCCTGCGTTGACTTATGTGCAGTGAGTTTAAGCGAATTGATTTTTTCTATGTTGGTTTGTCAAATATTTCACTCTTTTAAAAAACACACGATCGATGAATTCCTCCGTCGACTGAAAAAAATTAAATAATGCTGAGTCATGGTGATTTTGCGTCTCTTTCAAAGACAGGTCTTTCGATTTGAGAAATTTGGCTTGTAATGATGAAAGATGCATAAATAAACGTATTCGAAATAAACAGATCAAGCCTGTGTTCGTCGAAGTGTTTTTGTTTTGTCCTCTAAATTATGCTAATTAGAATAGGGCCTTGCGTTGAGCGTAATCATTTAATTAGCAGCTGCTTTTTTGCTCAACGCTTGAATCAAGGATGAGTTTATTTGAATTACATATAAGCCATTTTCCAGTTATTTGAGATTGAATTGATTGGTACTCAGTTGACGATTCAAAGACATCTTTTTGGCATAGTTTGTTAAGTGACCATTATTATTAAATAAGCATTATACTTTGTCCAGACTGCTGAATTATAACATGTTATAATAATTATCAACAAGAGGAATCATTTGGTTGGTCTGGCCAGTGTTTTAATTCCTTGTAAAGCAACTTTTCGCTTAGCAAGTTTAAAGGTCAAAAAGGCCGACGTAGGGATGATTTTTTTGTAAACCTGGTATTTTTGTTTTAGCTATTTGACGAAAAGTCGTGGACCTACACCTACCTGTTGGCCGACATAAACTCCAAAGAGGCAATCCTAATCGATCCGGTTCTGGAGCAAGCCAAGCGAGATACCCAACTTGTGCAAGAATTGGGTTTGACCCTTACCTATGCGTGTGATTATTTCTTAATTCTAAATTGCTTAAGCTCGAATGATAAATAACCCTCCCTTCTGTTCGCAGTGAATACGCATATGCATGCGGACCATATTACGGGCACCGGTTACCTTAAGCAGCTACTCCCAGGAACAGTTAGTGTTATTTCGGAAGCCAGTGGAGCTAAAGCTGATAAACATCTTAAGGACAATGAGATCGTGCAGTTTGGCCGTTTTGAACTGCGAGCATTGGGCACCCCAGGACACACTAACGGGTGTATGACATTTGTTGTAGAAGAACAGGTAGGTGAAACTAAGACGAGGCGCCCACTTATGTGTAACGTCTGCGTTGCTCATCCAATTGAACGCAACTGAATTATTTTAGGGCATTGCTTTCACTGGAGACACTCTGCTGATTCGTGGCTGCGGGCGTACTGATTTCCAAGAAGGCAACTCACGTACTCTGTACAAATCGGTCCACGAAAAGATATTCACTCTTCCTGACAATTTTCGGCTCTTCCCAGCCCACGACTACAAGTAAGTAAGGTTCAAAGGTGGCTAGAAGAACAACCGTTTTACATTATGCCTTGTTCAAATTCCAAAGTTGTAACATGTTATAACTGCTCAGTCTGGCCTGTGTTTTATTGAGATATTTTTTTTCGTCAACAGGGGTAACACACAGACCTCCGTAGCTGAAGAGAAGCAGTACAATCCTCGCCTAACGAAAGATATAGACACCTTTGTCGAGATAATGGAGAACTTGAACTTGCCCTACCCGAAGATGATTGGTAATTGATGATGATCTTTTGCTTAATTTCCATCGATTAAAATTTTCCATTGCTTACAGATAAAGCCGTACCTGCCAATCGTGAATGTGGCCTTTATGACATCCCAAAACAGTAAAGGGGTGGCAATAGTGGACAAGCTTAAACCAGTGAACGACAACTTATGATTCAAAGCAATACATTGCATTGTTGCAGTATTTTTATGGTTAGAGTGCACGCATCACACCTTCCATCGTGGCGCTTAAATTGAGGTGCCGTGAACAGTTTTTAATACTCCTACAAGACAAGTTATTTAGTAATACAGCACGAAGTGCACTTATGTATAATATAGTATCTACTTATCCTGGTTCGAATTCCCTCAACTATGGGCATACTCCGTTTTGCGGATACACTTGGCGAATGTGTGTTTTATAACGTCAATGGAATCCTTGTTTAGCTTTATCGGTAATGGCGCAAGACCATGGAGATGCCTGCGTTTGATTCCCGGTCTGGTTTATGAATACTTCGAAAATGTAAATTTATCGACTTTCTGCGCTTTGAGAACGCAGAATTCTGTTTTAACGCGATTATGTTTTGCTCTATTTTTGGTCGTGTCACATCAGTTTTTATACATGTACATTTTTTTCAACAAATCACTATAAAATAAAAGAGATATCAAATAGATCTAAAATGTTTGAGCTTATCCTGCATACGGGTAGAATCGGAAAATTAAAAATCACGTTAAGTCAGGACACAATAATTCACTTCTAAGAAATTTCGTTACAAAAGCCTTTGTTTACAAAAGTAGTTTCGCCCTAATTCCAGTCTAGGTTTTCAGCAATCATACAAAAACAAAACAATCTTCATACATTTTAAGATTGAATACTACCATCAAGTACATACATTTCGATGTCGGCGTCTCTGTCTCCTCGTACATGTGACTGCAAGCAAAACCCGATGTTACCATCGGATTATTTTGATTATTTTTCAATTATTTCGTTTCCTCATTTTGTATCCCTCTCGTGGGTCAAAGTTTTCACCTTGTCGACGGTGAGAGGGCTTATCTCATGCGATAGCAATTTGAGCCGCTGCTGGGTGTTATTCGGTCTTTTTTATTGGTATTAGTGTTCGTTCGTAGGCAATTTTTTCTCTTGCTTATGCGCTATACCACCGAACCAAGAGCCGAGAAGGAAAACATTCACCACCCGCATAATTGCAAACCATTCCAAGACCATTTCCTTTATTGTTGACAACCGTTTCCGTTATTGTTACGACATTTACCCTTATAGTTGAAAACTATAAACTTACAATTTCCTATATAGTTTTAACAATATGTCAGATGGTAAAAGGCTAAATAACAATATGCTGAATAGGCAGTTAAGTTGGGTTACCATAACAAAACGGCAATTTTCACGAACAAAATTTTTGCTGTACTCTATGCCAAAAAGTTAGTTTATAATCCAGACCGAGTACAAACAATGAAAAACCTTTAAATGACAATATGGCAAACGTTACCAATATGTGTTAAAGTAGAGGTTGTATGGTGAAAATGAGATTAAACTATTCGATAACAATAACATAAAATGTGATAATATATCTTACATTCGAAATATACTTTCGACTATACAGCAAATTGTTTTTCGTTATGCGGGCAGTTCCATTCCCATTCAACTTAACAGATTTCTCTATGCCTGTTTCTCGCCTGTTCCCTCTTCTGTCTGGTCCGTGAGTGGAATGTGGTGAATGTTTTGATCAGGGTTTTTTTAACTCTATTTATTCCAAATTTTTACATTATTTTACATTCACATATTATCTAGGTGCTCCTGCTATGAATTTAACATTTCAACATTATATGCTGTCATTAATATCTAATTGTGTTAATATTATTTTTACTTTGTCTATTCAGAATTTTTAACAGGGTTAATTTTGCCTGCGGTAAAAATTACAGTTGATTTCTTAAAACTACACAAAGAGAAATTTGATACTCAAATTTACCATTATTGGGGGTTAAGATCACTATTGCAGTATAGTGATCTAGAACCGACTATGATCATGGGTAAAACGATTATTAAAAATAGTTGATCTAACATTTGCCTTAATGTCAGAATAGTCCTTGTTACCATGATCATAGTCAAGAATGCCACCACGCTGAATTCGACCATTTTCATTGTTATTGTAACCATTATGTGCGATAGTCATCCTGACCATGATTTAATTGTCGGTACAACGATAGAATTTTTCTCAGAGTAGTTCTTATCTATAGAGAGAATTGATCGTTGCTATTGAAGATTGCAATGATTTTTGTCTAAACTTATGAATTATTTTGTTGGACATTTCTTCTAGAGTATCAGCGTTTGAAATTGTATGTAATTCAAAAGTACTGAACAAGGGTGGCAGCTTCAAAATCATTTTCAGAACTTTGTTCTGAATCATTCGAAGTGCTTTTTTCCTAGTTGCACAATAAATAGACCATATCGGCACAGCATGAAGCATGGCCGGTCTAAAAATTTGTTTGAATATTAGGAGTTTGTTCTTTAAACAAAGTTTGGATTTTCTGCTTATAAGAGGATATGAACATATTGTATATTTATGACATTTGGCATGAATGCCCTCAATGTGATCTTTAAAAGTTAATTTTTGATCAAGTATCAGTCCAAGATATTTTACTTGACTTGACCAAGAAATTGGAACTCCATTCATAGTGACCATATGACTATTACTTGGTTTCAAAATAGCAGCTCTAGGCCGGTGTGGGAATATTATAAGTTGAGTTTTGGAAGCATTAGGCGAAATCTTCCATTTTTGAAAATAATCTGTAAAAATGTCCAAGCTTTTTTGTAGCCTCCTGGATATAAAACGAAGACTTTTTCCTTTAACGGAAATGACTGTGTCATCAGCAAAGCAAGATCTTTGACATCCCTGAGGTAAATCAGGGAGATCTGAAGTGAAAATGTTATATAGTATTGGCCCAAGAATGCTGCCTTGAGGAACACTAGCTCTAATGGGCAATTGAACAAATTTAGAATTCTGATAATTTACTTGCAAAGTTCTATCAGTTAAGTAGTTTTGAACTAATCATGATATAAAGCGGAAAATTGAACTTTTTCAGTTTCGCAATCAAACCTTCATGCCAAACACTGTCGAATGCTTTTTCTATGTCTAGAAGAGCAAATCCAATGGAGCCGCCTTCAGTTTTGTTTGAACGAATTAAATTTGTAACTCTCAAAAGTTGATGCGTAGTTGAATGCCCATGGTGAAATTCAAACTGTTCACCAGCAAAAATTGAGTTTGAATTGATGTGAAGCATCATTTGATTTAAAATTTTTTTTTCAAAAAGCTTACTTATTGAAGAAAGCAAACTGATCGGTCGGTAGCTAGAAGCTTCAGCCGGATTTTTGCATTTGAATTTTTCCACTTATTTGGAAAGTATGCCAGATGAAAACATCTGTTAAATAGTTTTGCCAAGACAGACAAAGTACTCTCAGGGAGTTTTTTGATGAGGATATAGAAAATTCCATCATCACCTGGTGCTTTCATATTTTGAAATTTTTTAGTTATAGTTTTTACTTCATCCAAATCGGTTCCCCAAGAATCATCAAAAATATTTTCTTGAGAGAAAATATTCAGATACTCCCTTGAAACCGAATCCTAAATAGGACTAGTAAGTCCCAAACTG
>JASCZW010018803.1:0-14802 GCA_034211315.2 Aedes japonicus | reverse complement strand
TTCCCGGCAAACATCTGGCGAATCACGTTAAAATCAAACAACGCGGAAACCCTATTAAAAAGTCTTTGTAAACCGCCAATTGCGCCAAACATATGGTGGTTCGTTGTGGAGGTAACCGCAGCATTGAACTATTCCTCAGAACTCGGGGCTGCACGTTGATATTGATTTGCTCAGAAGATCAGGACAGTCGTGCGGTCTTGCAAGATGTCTGCGATGAACAAAGCCTGGCTGTATCTGGAGCTAACAGGACTCCAGGTTAATTGGGCAAGCAGCAGCTTTCGCTAAAAACAGCAAGCAATGGGGATCAAGTCCACGATGGTTACGTAGCGCAAATCTCAAAACCGTCTGATTGAACAGCCTCTATAAACAGCCCCACCGCATTGTTCTTAATGAAGTCCACACAGCGAGCAATACTCTAATAACAAGAACGACACAGGTGATTACAACGGTTGAGAGCGGTAGATGTCCGTGAAGTCCTTCATAATCAGATGAACCCCAGAACGCAGGGCTTTGCCAAACAACTATTCTGAATATCTCTTGAAGGTGAGTTGGGTGTCCAGAATACTCCTAAGTCCTTGGCTGGCTGACGCTCAATTTCGGTGCCCATAGAACCTTAACTTGAATAAAATAGTCTGTTTCTTGTGCAACTTCAGAATAACCGTGCATTTGGCCAGGTTGACATCATACGATTCCAAGTGCACCCAGTCGGCAAAAGCATTTAGCTGACGTTGAAAAAGCGACAGTCGTCAGTGGAGTGCCTCGAAGATAGGTTTAGGTCATCTGCGTGTAAATGGTGAGGTCCTTCGAAAGCAAAATTTACGTCGTTGAAGTAGATCAAAAAAATCAACGGTCCCAAGTGACTACCCTGCGGTATGCACCAGGCCAACACGAACATGTGAGACTGACAATCTCCTATGACTACAGCCAGATAGCGGTCAGTGAAATTGCAAGGTAGAAACCATTACCTTGAGCATCCGTTGATCCCAACCTGTCCAGTTTGGCAATAACTATGCGGTGGTTCAATTTATCGAAAGGCTGCAAATAAGTCAGTTAATAATGACATCCGTTTGGGCGCGTTTCGCCATACTGTCAGTAATGTAGGAAATGAGCCTAGCAAGTTAGTAGCAATTGGAGCAGCCAGCCATGAATCGTGCTGGTCGGTCTGATGTCTGATTGCAATGCATGAGCAACGGTTCCATAATTACAAGCTCAAAACGGTTTACTTATTAGCACCAAGCGAAGTTATGTGCGAAATGTTTTGTTCCAGCGTCCCGTTTGCTTCCCCTTTTTGTGTGCTGGGCTTATGTGCGCAAATTTATGTGAGAAAAATGCCGACAGCCATGAATGGTCGAAAAACGTGCAGCAGCAGAGGCAACAAACTATCCAGTGTGGTTTGAAAGGACGAAGAATTCATCCGGCGGGATTATGAGATAATTTGGGTTTGAGAGCAGGCCTTGCTTATCATCTCTGCATCGATGTCGACCCGCCCAAGGTTTGACCGGCAAGGGGAACATAAGAAGCTGGCCCGCAAGTCTAATGTGGTCATCACTCAACAGTCTCCTCGGTGAAAACGCTGGAAAATTTCTCGGAGAATAGCTGGCAAACACCCTGCGGGGTGGAAGCCTTGTTGCCGTGGAGCGACATAGACGACGGAAGGCCTACATCGTGGCGTTGTTCGTTTACAAATTTCCAGAATTGTTTGGGACGTGACTTGAGCTTTCTCTGTGTTCCACGCCGATATTGAAGAAAGCAACGTTTCGCGACTTCGTTTGTGTTCGTGATTCATGCTTACATGGTGACGATCTAAAATTGGTGTCCGGTGCTTTGTGAATTTTCGCCGGGCAGCTCTCTCTTGCTAGATTTCTCAGCTGACCACGAGGTTCCCGCTCCGTTTGCCAGAGTGGACGGGTCGTATGACGATGGATTTTCTTGGAACGTGTCCTGTCTATGACATATGCCAGAACGATTTGGAAAATGTTCCGAGCTGGCTGACTCAACGTTGGCTGTATCCAAAAATGTTATCTCAATCGAAAAGCGAGAGTAGCTCGGCGATGCACGATGGATTGGCGCGAAACAAAAATCGTAGGAAACTGTGTCAGGTGGAGATTTCGAAGTCATGTTCCAGCTATGAGCGTAACGTGAGCCAGTAAAGGCGGATGATGAAGAGTTAGTTTCACTAGAGGAGAGGAGCTTCGCATGAGTGGAGCGAGTGTCTTGGGCGCTCACGAAACAGAGGTCCAAGCTGCGTGTGTTCTGGTTGGTGACATGATTGATTTGGGAGAGAGTGGCTGAGCTGTGGTTGTCCAGAAGGAACGAAAGCATTGGAATGCGTGAAGCAGAATGATTGGCATCGGAAATAGAAACCCACTGTCAGATAATTTCCACGCAAATCGCCAGGCAGATTAAAGTCGCCTATCACCATCAACTTCGTCGGTTGCTTTGGCATTTTCCGCAAAATTGCGAAAACCGATTGGCAATGTGTTGCAATTAGTTCACCGCTCCGCGTATGCGAGTCGGGTGGAATGTACAGTCCGCAAAGGAATAATGTGCGATTGCCCAATTTGATTGACGTCAAACTTGTTCCAAACGAGTCCACGAAGGGTTTTCATGAGCCTTTGCTTTAAATTTTGTACTTATAGCCACTAGTACACCCCCACCTTTTGCTTTATAGGCTATTATCGGCATTCCTGTCACATCGAAATACCTCGTAATCTTTGCCGAATACCTGAGAAGAGAGTGTGCGTGAATCCAGCCAGTCTCCGTGAGGACGATGATGTCGTAGCACTGGTCCGAAGTAGCTATGTGGAAATCGTCGACATCGCTGTTAATACCACCGACATTCTGGTAGTAAATGACAATCTCGTGTGTGGCAGCCGAAGTACCGATGACATCACTAGAATGCGAGGCAATATCAGGCAAAGGAGAAGCTAAATCGTGAATGTAGCTTGCCTGCTAACAGCAGGTTGGAAGACCTCGGTGTGCATCTGCCCTCAGGGCCGAGACGACTATGCTGCACGGCGGCTGGAATTGGCGCGACTGGGGCAGAGGAACGGGGACTTCCAAGTGCTTTCCACGATGCGTCTCTGGATGTGATGTGCACTGATTCGTCTCTAAATCGGGTAACTTTTCGTACAAGCTGGAAATTGGAAGATATTCAGGAAGCGAAAGCTGGAATTACACGCGTACTTGCCTGAGATAACAGGCTGGAAGACCCCTCTGGAACCCCGAACTCAATACTGGGATGACTCTGGTGGCGGGAACACTGGGAACAGAGCTGACGATCGGTTTTTGAATGTGGTACAACTGAGACGAGGGCAGAGGGGCTTCAAGGAGCCTTGTCGCGTGCATCCCGGTGTTGAAACATGTGACATTAGCTGAGCATCGGGCGAGGTTGATCCGTAGCTGAGACGTTCTGAAGAGGAGCTGGTTGATTTTGCGGTTCCACCGTCGAGGACTTCACGATGCGGGTCACGTTTTTTGCTTTATCATCCTCCTCCTTCCAGGTATAGTTTTGCACTGGATCCGATCACCCCCAACTGTATGGAAGGTGTTCGTCTCGAATAGGATAGTGGAAGTTCAAAAACTCTCGCAAAACGACTGCTGGCGCCATGTTCCATCGCAGCAGAACCCAGCGGACCGCATATCCCGCGGGGTCTCACCAGTAAAAATACTCGAAGACCGGCTATGGTGGCATGGGTCTGATTACCTCGTGCAGGCTGTCCGAAACTTTGCCAGCGAGGATATCGTTTCTCTCACTCGTGCGGAGCAGGAAACTCGTGACGTAGAAGCTCGTCATAGTAGTCAGCTTCGCAGCTACGCAAGTTGATCACTCCATCATTCATCGGTTCTCTTTGACCCTGAGCAGGCTACTCCGTGTTGTTAGTTACTGCTTTCGATTCTGTCACAACGCTCGAAACCCAAGTAAAAGTCGCAAAGTTGGTCCTCTGCAACCTGTTGAAGTAGATAACTCTCTAAAGTCGCTCATTCGATACGTTCAAGGAACAGAGTTCCCTCAAGAAATCCGTTATCTCTCCGCAAACCCTCATCGGCAGTTAACAAGTAAGGATCGGAAGCTACAATCGGCGTTCAAGGCGTTGGGGAGCCACTTTTTTCCCTTCCAGAGCCTGACTACACCGAGCATCCCGTTGGTCGACTCACCCGGTACCAAGAAATGAAACGATGTGTCCAGGATTTCTGGAAGCGCTGGGCTAGGGAGTACGTCAGTGAACTTCATCAACGCTCCAAGTGGCAACGTGTGCGTGACGAGGTGAAGGTGGGATCGCTGGTCCTACTGAAGCAAGAAGGTCTACCACCTTTGGAATGGAATTTGGGACGTGTCGTTGCAGCATCGCCAGGATCTGACGGTCACGTTCGCATCGTTGAAGTCCGTACAGCCAAGGGCCTGTACAAGCGAGCGGTAACCGAGATCTACAAGCTGCCCGTGGAAGAGCCAAACCCGAATGAAGAGAAGGAACCAACTGGTCCGTCATGAAACAACAAGGAAGAGTCAAGCATCGAAGATTGTTGAAACAACCGTTTCAACGGAGGCCGGCGTGTTGGAGATGATACGTTGCACCCTGAAACAAAATAAATATCATAATGTAAATTCAGAACAAAACTTGCTAAGCCATACATAAAACTTTTAAATTCTACTTACCTAAAACACAGTTCCTTAATCTACTCACACATTGTACCACATACACGAAACTCTCTACGTTACTATTACCCCACAATAGAAGATCATCCGATACAATGTACAGCAGAAACAATAAATCAGTTTGAATTCGACTATCGTACAGAGTACACGCTGTTGTCGCATATCACGGTCAAACGATATACCGTCCTTCGTCGTCTCGATAGTCAGTCAAATTATTCCCATCCACCTGTGAAATACGTTATTGAAGGCTGCCAGTCATTGCAGATCGCCAATCCGTCGAAAATTAGTGCGCGTTGAGAAGTCGCGCCTACAATAACGTTTCGTGGCCATCTTATGATTTGTCCCCGAACCGATTATTCCGGAACAGGTTCGCGTGAGGCCTCAAGTAGTTAGAACCATACATAGAAGGAAACCCTGGCAATATTGGTATCAAAATTGATGAAATTTCTCCAGAAGACTATTTCTCAACATTTTGTAGCTATATGATAATTTGTCCGCGGAACAGCTTCCCGTAGGGTTTCGAGAGCCTACCGGTTTTTACTAAGATGTCAGTGAATTTCAGCTTCCTGTTTCCTTCATAAAAAAACAAATGAAATTTCGTAGTGTAAAACCCGAAAAGGTACCCGGGTACATTGTCAAACACATAATAGTTAAAGGTAAGAAAAAACATCTCTCGAGCTTTCATGATTAGGGCCTAAAAGTCATTTGTAAACAATGACTTTATCGTTGATCTCTCACGAATCACGATAATCCTGCTATACACAGCTACTTCATGTGGTAAAACTAACATTCTTCTACCGGGTGCTGCTTTCATTTCACCCTAACGATTTTAGATTCAAGAGAAATCTACATTTAAAGTCATTGTTTACAAATGGCTTTTGGGGCCTTAAGGTTGAAGGTTTCATCATCAATTTTCAGTCATCATCAAAATTTCGAAAGCAGTTTTTTCGTTCAACAATCAAAACATAGTTCGTGAAAATGTATTCACTGTATTCTGCTCACCGAGCGGACCACCGTGAATACATTTTCATTTCTAGAATTTCAATATCAAACGAAAAGCTGCATAAGATTTTTTGATGATGACGCAAAATTAGTGATGAATCGCCAACCTGACATAGCGAGAACTGAACCTTCAATGTGCTACGCGTGAATTCACTGACGGTAGTGGAAAACATCGCTACTAGCGATGACCAACATGATCATCTGTTTACTAGAGAAGTAAAATGACCGTCAATTTCCATGACGGTGTATTTATTCTTGGCGATACGATTGTATCACATAATACTTGTTCAAGATGTAGAAAATCAGTGAGAATCGCGAGAAAAAAATTTCTCTCGGTTGTTATTTCATGTTGATGAGAAGTTTGGGAAAGTGAGAGGCTCTTCTGTTGCTTTGATTGTCAATGGCAAGAATCTCATTTGTCAATTCTAACGCTGTCAGTACCGTAATGGAGTTCTGCAGTGTTTAAAACCCAGCTGAAATAGACAAAGACTGAAAAAGGTTACACCTATTGAGAGACACACTGTAAATAAATTGGTTCGCACAAAAAGACCTGTTATTCGTGATTCAATAAATTTAAAAAGTCCATAAATGGTTTTCCATTAATAAGTATTGTAGTGTCGGTGACGACTGTGCGTCACAACGTTACGTTCAGTTTCAAATTATTTGAAATGTATGCGTTGCAGTAACCATGAAAATAAACATTCACTTTTTAGACTACGGTAAAACGAACAAGTTGTGTTGTAATTCCTACTCCGATACTTCAAGTATGTTTCATGATTATCCAGATGAAAACGTCTGTAAACAAATTTATATCATAATCAGTTAGTCGTTACAAGGTTGTTATAATTTAGTTATATATATATATATATATATATATATATATATATATAAATATATATATAATATATATATATATATATATATATATATATATATATATATATATATATATATATATGTATATATATATATATATATACACATAAATATATATATATATATATATATATATATATATAAATATATATATATATATATATAAATATATATATATATATATATATATATATATATATATATATATATATATATATATATATATATATATATATATATACATATATATATATATATATGTATATGTGTGTTATACTGGATACTCACATCCATTGCAAGGTCACTTTCACTTACAACAAGCCCCATATAAACACAGTACAAATATCAAAAAAAAATATTGGTATTGTTCGTACACTTCCATTTTCACAGCATATCATGTTTTGAGGATCAAAGTGTATTTAGCAGTATCATTAAAATTTAGTTATTATCAGTTAGATTTCAACAAATGTTGTGGCTGATGTTCAGTCTTCATTTGATATGGTAAGCCAACCCCCGTGATTCTAAAAAAAATGCATTTTGTCTCTACAGGAGTAGCGTTCCACTATCCGGCAAGTATGTTTAACTCGTTATTTTTAAAGACGCAGCACAAATACAATTAGCACTTCAAACAATCGCGCACAAATGCACTACAATGAAAATCACAGGTTAAAACCAATTTTGAAAAGATATCTAACAAAAAACACAATCACCGTGCAACTAAAGAAAAAAAACTTGACAACTCTCGAAAGCGCAACCGTCCGCGGGCAGTGCTTGCTGCGATCCATCGGAGTCCGGCGAACAAACGATGTATCAGAAATTGATCATTACAGCTAAGCCTGAATACCTTAACTAATTCAATACTTTGAACTAATTTTTGTCCCCACACATTCTTCCCTTCCACCAAAGGTAGGTGCTAATAGATTGAACAACGTGTCCCGACACTAACCCAAGTCAAATATCCGTTTGTAATGTTGTCATGCTGGATCCCCGTTCCACGGATCCAGCAAATAAATTAACCAAAAGTTGTAACGAACAAATTGAGCCATTTCACTGGCAAGCTAACTCGGCAATTAAAACGCCACAACCGTTTGTCGACTTTCCGGCCAGAGGATCTCAGCGCAGTATATCTGCAAGTTGTAATCTCCGAATGATACACATTCCACTTCCCGGCAGTCGTTATCGTCCAGCGCTGAAACGGATGCCCGCAAAGCAACGGTTTTCTGTTTGTCCATAAATGTTCGTGCGAGGCAGCAGGGCTTTGGGGGGTTCTGTAAAACTTTTTCCGGTCAGTAATTTGTAACAGTTTTGAAGTGGCCTGCGAGCAACAGCGGCTTTGTAGAACTACGTCTGGTTGTCATGCGAAACCATGATTAATACTCTTATTCACGCAAGACCCCAGCTCGATTGGCCCATTACTCAAGTGTGTACGAGAAAAATGCTGCAGACACAAAAGGCTCCACACATTATATTGTAGTTGGTAGGTACTGGGTGGGGTGGTGTTCCGGGACGAAGAAGGAAGAAAGCAAATCACAGGAGACTGAAAAACACTAGCACTTCCGTTTCGGGTCACTTTGCTTCGCTGTTTTCCGAAACACCACCCCTCACCACCCCCACACATTGCCAGTGGCTATTAGAATGCTCGGTGGGTGGCCGGCAGCTTAAAATATGTGTTTATGAAATATTTTCTCCTGGGGGTTGAATTGAAAACAAGGATAAAACACCGGCACAAAGGCTGCCGGCAAAGGACAAACGAGGAACAAATCCGAACGAACACGTACGAACTTATATGAGGAAGATCTGAGGATAAATGAGTACCCATAAAACAGCGTGCTTCCTGGAGAGGTTAAAAGCTCGGCGAAAGGAGCGCAGGTAATTGTGGGCTTCTCGAACATGTGTAGAAAAATATAATTAGGACGACGTAAACGACAAACGACACGGTTGAACAGGCCGGTCACATGCAGCGAGGATTTAGATTGAAATGGAACACACCTAACGATGTTCAGGCTGGACATAATTCAAAGTAGTGAATTAGACCCTGAGAAGTGAATAAGAGAAATCTTTCTTTTAAAAGTTTGCTTCGCTGATACGAACATACATAAACAATAAGAGGAAGTAGTTTAGAGGAAGTCGATTCAACCGTAGTTCCTTATTTGTGATTGGGGTTATTCATAAACCACGTTGACTTTTCTGGAGAGAGGGGGCTGACCATAGTCTACGCTCCATACGAAAATCAAAAAAAAAATCGCCAATTGCACAGAGCAGATCTAGCGATATGAAATTTTTGTTTTACACTTCCTGAAGGCTACATGTGACAGAAATCAATTTCCAATTAGAGGTTTTGAAAGATACAAGTTAACCAGTAAACATTAAAAGTTGTGCGGCTGGATCGTGTGGTTTTACTGAGGCCATCAAAAATGGTATCTGGTTCGAGATTCAGCCGCACCCGAAGACCAGCCTGATTGAGGCCATAGGCGTGAAAATCATCGCCCTTCTTGTATACATCACGATTTTCGCCATCTACATGCCTCGGCAGTGCGCAGACTGCAATGGCACCTCACAGCGCTGGAAGACCATGAGAAACCCACCATCAACCGATCCCCCTTCATAGGGGCCGGTGACGACTTTCTGGCTAATTACATTAGCTCAAGTACGTGTGCTATTCACTTTCCAGAAGATCCGACCTTTTTATCCCCAGCTGGAACTACATCCACCCTAGATGTGTTCCTATGCGACTTGCGACACTCTCGAAGCCGGTCACCCATTACGAGCTAAGTTCCGACCAATATCCGGTGGTGTGCGAAGTGGCTGCAACCTACGCAAGTCCCACTGTAGACTCTCTGGTGGACTCTCGTCTTTCTGATAACCCGGACGTATTATCAGTCGAAGCTATCGATAACCAACTGGATGCACTTGAGGAAGTTGTCCATGCCGTAGAGGAAGTCTGTATTCGACGGGTACCGTTGAGAAAGCAATACACCAGTTGGCCGCTACACTCGTCAACTTATCCAACAACAGAACACCGTTCGTCGGTAGTTCCAACGAACCGGATGCCTGCTCAAGAAAGAAGAGCTCTTCATCCTAAGCCATCCAATTGGGGAACAAATGAAATGAGTGACCATTTGAAGTCATTCTGGAAGGTGACAAAAAATTTAAAACACTGTTCTGGAGACATCCTGTTATCCCCGTTGGAGAAGGCCAATGCAATCACCAGCAAACTCGTTGAGGCTCTCAACCTCGGTGCCAGCGTTGTGAGTCCCCTTGAATCTGCTGTTCAGCAAACCATCATCAGCCAGCTGGTCGAGCAAGTCGGCCAAGTGACGGAAAACGAAGTTCTCGCAGTAGCGAGGTGCGGGAAAAACATGAAAACCCCCTGGAAACGATACCACTTTCAACCTGGTGTTGAAGAAACTCTCCGGCTAGGCGTTCCGCGTTCCCATTTTCCGGAAGCACAGAGAACAGACATCCAGGCTCGAACATTTTCTTCCCAATTTATTGTGTAAATTTTTAAAAGCAAACCGTTGGAAAATCAGCGCCGCCTTGTCTAGGTTTCACCCACAGGACTGAAGCGGCTGTCATCCACGAACAATAATCGTGAAGCCAAAAACTTGGTGCTGCGTGTGGTGCTGATTTGACAGCTCGATTTTCTTGAAGGCTTTATGCAGCAAACACAATAGTCGCGGCAGAAGTTGTCGTGTTTTGTCGTTAATTTGATTCGAGAAAAAAGAAATTCCGTGTTGTACATAGTGCAGTGGTTATTAAAAAGACAATATCGATTGTTTATCAGCCAGGTACAATAATGTTTTACCTTAATTACTGTTACTAGTAGTTTGGTAGAAGAAATATTGTAAAGAAATATAAACCATTGTGAACCAAGCTTAAAATGTTCAAATCGCCACTAGTGCCTTACCAAAAGTAGCTGTCTTCAAGAACTATCGCTCTCTTCAGTCCTCTGGTTTCACCAAACTAAAATTGACAGACTATTAAATCTTAAGGCGCGTAGGTGGTTACATCAACATACGAATCACCAAAACTAACGGAAATAAGCTATAATTTTAAATTGGCAGTTACAGAAATTTACACACATGTTCTCTGTGGTGGAAGATAGGGAAAGTTATCCTTATCCAGAAACATAGGTGTAGCCAGGATGTCAAATAGATATTTTTTTAGAGAGAGATATAGAGAGAAACAGAGAGAGAGAGAGAGAGAGAATGAGAGAGAGAGAGAATAACACCGACTTCAACCAGCGCACAGTGGGAAAAAAAAGTACATGAATCGCGAAAGAATTCGATAATTTAGCTCCAAGGTTAGTGAACAGAAGCACTTTTTATGTGAAAATTCTTGGGAAATTCAATGGAAGGGGTTCAGTTAGCCGCGAAATTCAGTGGACGGAGATATTTGGCTTATTTTACCCCAATTACCCCCTATTTTCAAATAATGCCCAGTAATCTATGCTTGGAGGGGTCTGCGGTAGTCAAAATAGGCCTATTCTTATGTAGAATTTTCCTAGGAATCGCTTTCGTGAAGTACCTCAGTAACTGGAAGATAAAGGTGAACGAAGGCAAAAGTCAAGCTTTTCTGTTCCGGCATCGACCTTTGCCGAAGCTTCTACCTCCACCCGACTGCCTCATACGAGTAAACGGATACCCCGTCGAGAGGATGAATGACGTCAACTATCTTGGAGTCACCATCGACAACAAACGGAAGTACTTAGTCAACTTTGGAGTGCTCTAACTTCACGAAATATTAACCGATTTTGATTCTCTTAGAGCATTCGACGAGGAAATTTGATTGTTTTTATAATGAAGTAACGGAAATGGCCATAACTTGCGGATATCAGAGATTTTTTGGGTTTCCGGAGGGGATGTTTCACATGTCGATTTCTGGTGAAATTTTGTACAGGATGCCGTTTAAAAATATGTTTCTCTAGCAAATACGCAAAAATCGGTCATACTTCCCAAGCGTTGACCTTAAAAATCGGCCTTAAAATGGCTGAGATATGGCCATTTGCCTGGAATAGGTTCCTCTGAAGGGTTCTGAATGCGGCCAGATCTATCTTTCATCGAAAACATGCCGAGCGACACCTTTTTCTTCTTCTTTTTTTCATCACAAAGCTATCCTTGAGCTTAAAGTGGACAGGTGGACACATTGGACACTCCTGGGGCCACAGGAATGATCCTGGGGAAGCTGAAGCTGGGGACAGTTACATTTTGACGCCAAAACATGTCGTGCGACAGCTCTATCGTCATGATTTGTCGTAAAGAATGTTTAGATATACTTAAAACGACCATTGCGCACATTGGTCACTCCCGGGGCCAACGGAATGTTCCCGGAGGAACCTGTAATAGGGGGTGATTACATTTTGACGGCAAAAATGCCGTGCGACATGCCTTTCATCTTCAATTTTCATCACAAAGCTTTTGTTGAGCTTAAAGTGGACATTTTGACACATTGATCACTCCCTGACCCACCGTAATGTTCCTTGGAAACCTGTAGCAGGGGCCAATTTCATTTTGACGCCAATCATGCCGTGCGACAGCTCTATCTTCATGATTTTTATTAAATAAGGTTTTGGCATTCTGAAAAAGATTATTGAGCACATTGGCATCTCCCGGGATCACCGGAACGTGTCTTTGGGGAATGTGTAGTAAACCTATTACATTTTTGCACCAAAACATCTTTAGATCTTTAGATATACATACGAAAAAACAACATTCGGGAACGTTGACCACTCCTCGGGCCACCGGAACGTTTCCAATATAGACTGTTCCTGAAATTATTAGTACACCTTATGGTAACGGTCATTTAGAATTGAATCAAATATCGCACATAATATTGGCTGCGTCCTTTTGTTTACACATTTCTGTACGTCAGGAGATCAAAAAAATAGTTTCTGGTTGACTTTCGAAATACGTTGTCTCACTCCGTAGCATCAAAAATTATCGTGCACAAACTGTATACTGTGAGTGCAAACTTTTAAAGAAAATTGGCCAAGGAAGAGGGTGTGAGCATCGGAGCGATACGAGCTTCTGTTCAAGATGTGGCAAAAAAGAAAGGGGCTTCGACGTCTAATGTGATGCGTGCAAAAGGAACTCAAATCAGTCTGCGTCTGTGAGATCAAGAGCCCGCAAACTATATGACACAATTTTTGTATCCCAAAATTTTCAGTAAATTTCCAGAATTGTAGAAGAAGTCATTATTTTCAAGTTCCAGATTCTTTCGGTTGCTCAGCTTGCATCACCTAATAGACATTTCAAGATTGACCGTCCGTAATACGACAGATTGTACAGAGCTCCTAACAAATCGTGGTGAAATTGGCGCTGTTGCTTCATCTGCGTCTCCAGCAGACCCAAGGTCGTCTGTGCACGCCTCTTCCAACGGGTTGGAATTCGTGGTGAAGTATCCTCGGAAGGTCAATTTCTTCACCTCCTGCATCATAATCGGCTTCCGGATGGTTCTCCAAATCATGACCGTCATCATTTTCTTGAAGCGCAGGGTGGGATGGCGGGGGGGGCAAGGCAATAGAATCTCTTATCCCTTCAATTGCCACTACATGCCCTGCCATCTCCACTACTAGAGGGTAATAACCTCGCTTCGACCATTCTGCTGTTCTGTTTTTTAATAGCACTCTTACTTTTTACTCGTTCTGCCCTGCGAACAAAAAAATATAGGCTGTTCCAGAAGGTATAAGCACACTTTCAAAATAACAAAAAAGTCATTTTTTTTTTAGTTTTAATAATTTTATTTGGCAAATCATATTTGTATTTGTATTTTATATGATATTTTACTCGCGTTTAATCAGAACATTTAATCATAGTCAAGACTTCTAGCTTTTCCTCGAACATGACCAATTAGCTTCTGCACAGTGGTACTTCCCACCATTTTGACCACTTTTGGTTAAACTTTTTTAAATTTTTGTTTTATGAATTTTCGAAGCTTGGCTTTGGTTAAAGCCCAAAATGTCTCGGTTGGCCGTGCCTCCGGGCAGTTCGGCGAATTCATGTCTTTCGGCACGAAACATACATATGGTACCATTCTAAAGTGTCCTTTGCGTAATGACATGAGACCAAATCAGGCCAAAACACTACTTGACCTTCGTGCTGCCTGATCATCGCCAATAATCGCTTCTGGAGATATTCCATAACGTATTTCTGAGTATTCATCGTCTCCGCTGTGATGTACGGACTAAATGATTTACCACATTCGCTTATTGCCTGCCAAACCATAACCTTCTTACCGAATTTTTCGGTAAAAATTGCCTTCTCCGTTTTGGGGATGTCTTTGTCTTCACTTACAGTATAGAATTGTGGTCCGGGAAGCGTTTTGTAATCTAGTTCCACATACGTTTCATCGTCCATTATTATACACCCAGAATTTCTACACAATAACGAATCTTAGAGTCTGCGGGCCCGTGGTTTCACGGATGCGGCCTGTTTTGGGTTTTTTAGGGTTTTTTCTGCTTCCGGTATGTTTTTAGCCCAAGTCTTTCTTTGGCGTGCATGACGTTACTCGATGAGGTCCTTAGTTTTTCCGCAATATCCCGAACGGAAGTCGCTGGTTTTCACTTGTAGGCATCCCAGATCTTTTTATTGATATCCGGACTAAAAGGACCGGATTTCCGACCACTCTTCGGCGCATCTTCAAACGTGCACTGTTCTCTATATTCTTGAATCGCAGATCGTACCACTCCGACGCTTACACCCTCTTCTTTGGCCGATTTTCTCAAGAAGAGTCCGCTCACAGTCCGCACCATTTGTGCACGATACTTCTTCGTTGTTCCGGAGTAAGACCGCGCATTTTTATAGGTAACACAAAACTGAGCACTTTTTTGATGCTTTGTCATTCAGAAATGTGCAAACAAAAGGACGCAGCCAAAACGTGATGAAATATTTCATTATATTCAAAGTGACCGTTAAAATAAGGTGTGCTTATACTTTCGATGAATTTGCCACAACTAAATGAAAAGTTTACTTACTTTTTAAAAACAATTTAATCACGTCAGAAAATAAATCGATGAAGAGCATTATCATAATAAGAACCCTCAACGAAGAGCAGTACCATAATAAATCTTCTCAACGTGAACCAATCCGATAGTTTTGAGTAGCGTATCCAAAATGAACTAAAATACGCATAAAAACGAAAAGGATAATGCTGAGAACATTCGAATGAATGAAGTTCGAAAGATCGTACGAATCGAATTGGTTCGAACGTAAATAAGAATGCGAATGTGCGATACTTTCAAATACAGTTCGAACGAAAATAGAATAAGG
>JASCZW010018802.1:0-14809 GCA_034211315.2 Aedes japonicus | reverse complement strand
TTCGTAGATGGTAAAGACTATCGTCGGCCTCGGCGCCAGTAATTCAAATGAGAAATGTAGGGATATCGGAGGCAGTGTGGGTACCTCAAGCCAATGCCAATTTTTAGCACATAGAACAAAAATTATAGAACAAAGTTTTTACTCTATTCTAATATTTATCAATAGCATTGCATCATATACGATTATGGTGGTGGATTATTGGTGTTAGGTAAACCGAAAAAAAGCGTTCCCGGAAATAAAAACAAACCGTGAACTAGTTCACGTTTTTAGATTTTTTCCCTTTCAGCGTTATTTAGTTCATTACGTGATTCAGTTCACGGTGTATTTTTGCTTGTTCTTGAATTCATGACTGCAGTTCACATATTCGGGCACGGATTTTTTTTCCGTGTAGTGAAAACATAAATTGGTGGAGAAAAAACTTAAATGAAAGTGTGCTAGTGAAGGTTGACCAGAAGCGAACATCATAATGGGAATCCTTATTAATTATGGATTAGATAACTTTGTAAGTACAAAATGTACACAGACAAACGCATATTACGCACGTCATCCACTCACGGCACCGGCAGTGTAGTGGTAAGCGTGGTTGCCAATCGGTCTGATATCAATTCCAGTCGATGGGAATACAAAATATATGAAAATATCGAGTTTAAGGACCAATTTAAACCAACAGTAAGAATGCTGTTTCAATCAAATAGGTTAAAGTATCGAAATTGAGAACCGGTTTGAAGCAACTTTAAGGATGCTGTTGGGATCACTTACAAGTGTGAGAGCTTTATATCAGTCGAATACAAAAATACGTTAAAACATCGAGTTTGAGAACCGATTTAATCCAACAATGTGCATGCTGCTTGAGCCACTCACATGCTCGGGTGGTTAATTTTAATGAAACACGAAATATGTTCAAATATCTAGTTAAAACACCAATTCAAACCAACAGCAAGGATGCTGTTACAGCCACTCTCAAATGTGAGTGGTTTTTTCAATGAAGTACAAAAATACATTAAAGTATCGAGCATGAAATCGATTTGAACGAACAGTAAGGATTTCAGTAAAATACAAATATACGTTAAAATATCGAGTTTAAGTACCGATTCAAACCAATAGTTAGAATGCTGGTGGGGCCACTCACATATTTGGGTTAATACGTTATACTGTTGAATTTGAGAACCGATTTTAATTTAAAGTAAGGATGCTATTGAGTCACTGATAAGTGCGGGTGCATTATTTCAGTAACATACAAAAAACATCGAGTTTGAGAACCAATTTTAACCAACAATTTGGATGCTGCTGGGACCACTCACATGTGCGGGTTGTTCTGGATCTTGTATCTGAATGGAATACAAAATATGTTAAAATATCGAGTTTAAGGACCAATTTAAACAAACGATAAGGATGCTGTTGGGGTCACTCACAAATGTGAGTGGTTTATTTCTATGAAATACAAAAATACGCCAAAGTATCGAATTTTAGATTCGATTTGAACAAACAGTAAGGATACTGTTGGGGTCACTCAAAGGTGTGAGTTCTTTATTTCAGTTTAATACAAAAATATGTAAAAATATCGAGTTTAAAAACCGATTCAAATCAACAGTTTCCAAGTAACCCTAGTATCACACATGTTGCAATTGAGTTGAGAAAATATAAATGTGCCTTGGTTAGTCATAATCAAGTTGCTGCAACTAATTTTGATCGTGGTGTGCTACTTGGGAACATAGCTTGTATTATACATGTTGAATGTACTGTCAAATAACAAAAACAGGTTTCCAATATATGTGTATATTATGTGTATATAATACCTTAATTCAGACTTGAATATGACGTAAAAAGCGCAAAAAGTGAAGCCTCATACAAAAATATAACATTCGCAAGTGTGGGATTCGAACACAAGTCCTTTGTGTGATAGGTTCGTATCTTCTTTGCTAAGCCAACTCTTCTTGTTGAAATGTCAACTCTGACTACCTATGATTTGCTTACCGTAGGCAGTGAAACCACAATCTTGTTCAAACAAATTCATCGTTATGAAAAATTGAAAGCAAGTGGTGCAAAACATTGTTGGTGTTGTAGTATTTCAATAGTATTTGGAACTACCCACAAAATCTTGTCCTGTTTATGTTTCATAAATGAATGGAACCATCTGGAGAACAATAATATGCAGTGAAAAAGTATTTTTAGCTCGATCGTTAGTCGGTGTGATGTATAGAATACGAGAGATCCAAAGCGCTCCCGTGTTGACAAGTTTTTCAATACGTTTATAATACATTTGCAAAGCATACAATTATAAATCATACTAAAAATATGTTTTGTGCGTTACTTAAGTTAGAATCCTGTTGGAACCACTCACAAATTTGGACCCAAATGAAAAAAAACCCCTAGTATTCATTATTGAAAGCAACACTGAAATGGAAAAAATGAGCCCACTGTTAGCATTCTTCTGTGTCCTTACTGTTGGTTCAAATTGGCCTTCAAACTGTATATTGTAACGTTTTTTTTGTATTCTACTGAAATAAAGCTCCCACACCTGTGAGTAAACCAAACAGCATCCTAACTGTTGGGTTGAGGACCGCCTCAAGCCCGAAATTTGTGCAGGTTTTTGTTATCTATGGAAATAAACCACTCACTCTTATGAGGACCCAAACACCCCAACGGTCCTTAGACTCGTTGTTTTAAGGTTTTTTTTGTATTCCATAAAAAAAGACCACTCGCACTTATGAGAGCCCCAGCAGCATCCACATTGTTGGTTTAAATTGCTTCTCAAACTCGATATTTTAACGTATTTTTGTATTTTGCTTAAATAAAGCACCCACACTTGTGAGTGATTCCAACAACATCCTTACTGTTGGTTCCATTCGTTAATCAAATTCGATACTTTAAAGTATTTTTGTATTTTATTGAAATAAACCACTCGCATTCTTACTGTTGGATTAAATTGATTTCTTAACTCGATATTTGAGCATGTTTTGAATTCCATTAAAATAAATCACCAAAACATGTGAGTAGCCCCAGCAACATCTACGTTGTTGGGTTGATAATGGGATCTCACTGCGGCCGATGAGCAAAAGTAGCTGACTTCACACAGAATAGATTGTCGCTTCGTATAGAACCAAAAAAGTTCAGTCTAATTGTAAAATCAGTGAGCTATCTAACACAATCTGGAACTCCGACAGGAAAAGGACATTAGTCCGTTTCCCACCGCCAACTACTCTTTTTTATCGGCCGCAGAGAGATCCCATAATCAACAACGTCAAAACATCGAGTGTGAGAATCGATTTAAACCAACAACGTGGATGCAGCTGACCCCCTCCAGTGGCCCCCATTCACATGTTTCTGTAGTTTACTTTGATGGAATGCAAAATATGTTAAAATATCGAGCTTAAGGACCAATTTAAACCAACAGTAAGAATGCTGTTTGGGTCAGCACACAAATGTGAGGTTTATTTCAATAAAATACAAAAATACCTTAAAGTATCGAATTAGTTAAACGATTTGAACCAACAGTAAGGATGTTGTTGAGATCACTCACACACAGAATACAAAATTACATTAAAATAACGAGTTTAAGGACCGTTGGGGTGTTGGGGTCACTCATAAGAGTGAGCGGTTTATTTCCGTAGATAACAAACATCTTTACAAATCTCGAGTTTGAGGACCGATTTAAACCAACAACTAGGATGCTGTTGGTTTCACTAAAAGGTATGGGTGCTTTATTTCAGTAAAATACAAAAATACGTTAAAATATCGAATTTGATCAACAGTTAGAACACAGAAGAATGTAAAGTCGGACCACCGGCTCACTTTTTTTTTCATTTCAGTGTGGCTTTCTTGGGTGAGTCAAGTAAGGAATGGGAAGGAACGTGTTGACATGATACTCGCTTTGAAGGAAGCCGAGAAATCCTCTGCACGTCCACGAGAAATCACTGGAATGTTGGATTGTTGGGAGAAGGTTAGCAGCGGTGGTCGTTTTGGTCAACGAAACGCTGTGACGGAAAAGAGACAAGAATAACGCAAAACAAAATAAAAAAGGATATTAGATATTGTCTTCAACATTTGGTAGAAATGAATTATTTGTTTCCTGAACGAAACAAAATTTAGAACAAAGATATAAGTAAAATCTTTGTAGTCCACCGGATGTTTAAAAAGCTTAGCCATTTCTCTGAAAAGATACTAAGAGTTATTGTTGCGGGCTGTCGATGGTTGGTTATAACTATGTGTTGGACAGTCTTGGCTGAGGTGAGCATTGAGTGAGAATAGTGAGAACATTTCATTGAATAAATTGCTATTACATGTACTCAGTTGTTTATTAAGCTGAAGCCAATTCGAGCTATATCTGATGAACTCAGTCGGCTGTTCTACTTATAAGCCCCTTAATCTTGAAATGTAACAGGTCTATACTTTTACTGCCAACCTTCATTGTTAGTGAGTTGTTTGAAGATTAGTTATTGGTTTAATCTATAAACAAATCATCTAAAAGCTAATTTTTCTTTATCTCTTCCGCTCAACTACTCTCAATGTGTGCTTTCCTTAGCACGAGGGACTGCATTCTGTAATAACTTAGCTAGATATTCACAGTCCACCGATTCCAAGTCACGAAAGAAATGCCCACCGCCTAACATGCAAATGGGCGGAATGTTACAACTTGGAAAAATTATAAAAGAAATCGATGCATCAACCCTCTCTGATTTAATGCTAATATGCTCTCATAATACATTCCCAAGTGCATAACTGCATGCTAGTTTGTGATTTGAAAAGTGTCCAGGTCAACCAGTGGGTACGTGTGCTCTACTTCAAGTTCCTCTGCTCAAACTAACCTAAAATTCAATTCACCAATTGAGTTGGACACATCACAATAGAAAATAACGGACGTTAGGTTACTATGTATGAAAAATACTTCAACCTACTTAGGATTATATCTGAAAAATCCAAATTTGGAAAAAACACCCACGAATAAGAAAAATGCCTTGCCTGATAGCAAAATATTGCGCAATAAAGCATCGACACAACCGTTCACAGCCGATACTCGAAGCAAACACTTTTTTTGTAAACTTTTAATTTTTACAACTGCACCCTACAAACTATTTTACTACCATAAGTAATAAAGGATGCCTAAAAGTAAATTACTACGTACAAATTCTTCATTCAATAAGTCTAAAAAGTTCATTGGTTGTTTTGAAGTACTTTTATTAAAACTTCAAAGTTACAGCAATAGATGGTTACATTTCCCAGTTCGAACGAAATCTCGGACTTTCCTCTTGATAGAGCCCATCAACGCCCACACAGTGAAAACGGACACAGAATCAGCGCATTTCTTCAATTTTGCCCGTATTTACTGGATGTCCTTAGCTTCCCCGCCGTTTCATCGAAGTCGCTGCTTTGAAATTGCCTAGTATTTTTTGATTGGTGGTAATTCCGGGCAATGCGGAGGATTCATGAGCTTGGGGACAAAATCGATCTTGTTGCTAGCTTACAGTAGTGGCAGCTGGAAATCTGGCCATAAAATGACTTTGCCTGTATGCTTGTGAACGAACGGCAATACATTTTTCAGGCATCCTTCGATATAAACTTGGGATGTCATCGTCGAGGATGTGACGAACGGTTCCGTTTTCAGGCCACAACTGCAAATCACTTGCCAAATCATGGCCTTCTTCGCGAACTTGTCAGCAAACACGGACCTGAATCCTCCCGGCACATTGGATTTTGACCGGGAAGCTACTTAAAATCGAGTTTGACGTATGTTTCGTCATCGATCACAGTGCCGCCCTTGTTTTTCGTTACAACACGGCCGTACAAGAGCCTTGCATGCATTTTGGTCACGGAATTCTGCTCCATGTGCCGGTTCGGATGTTTACTGGCTTTGTGCGACTTGTATCCTTCCCTGGCAAGGATGTTCCGCACAGTTTAAAAGTTGGTCACATCTCTGATCGAAAGACCGGGGTTGGCATTAACGAAACTCAACACCTTCCAGCACAGGACGAACCCTGGTTCAAGTAGGTCCGCTGATTTCTTTCTACACTCAGGGTTACTTGTAGATTTTGAGCACTCGACTAACTGTTGTTTTCCGCACCTTCAGCTCTTTCTAGATCACTCCAGATTTGCCAGGTGTTTGTGTACAATATTTGTTCTTCTTTCGAGTTCCATTTGACGTTATTTCTGAACGCGACCGACTACTTTGATCAAACTTGCACCAGTTGTTCTCTATAGAAGTGCAAATAAACCACTGTCAAAGATTTTTGATTCCCAACACTAGAGGCGTGCAAGCGGCTCACGAGGGGCGCATCAATTTACTTTTAGTCAGCCTTTAGCTCCATCAATCAAAAAGTCAAGTGAAACTTCAATAAGTAATAACTCATTTCATAGAGGGATTTGGCAAAAATAAGAGTCCATAGATGCATTTCGTACCTTCTGGCATTTATGCTTCTATTGATGTCCAGCGGGAGAGACTTGATCCTATACCGAATGATTTTGATTTTGTTCCAATCCCCATGTTTTATGATATTGCGGACGGATTATTATAATTTGATCCAACTGGTACCACATAGCAAGATGCTTAGAGACGGGCCGGACGATTCGAAAAGCTACCTTCTGCTCTGTGTATTTAACGTTAGCGCGTGTTAAATTAATGATTGTTGCGTATAAAAATACATTTACAATCATTTGTTTTGAAAGATCGGGTGTGTGGGAGTGTCCACTTCTCTACCTATACCCGTCACTAGCTTTAGTGGTGAGACGGTCACTGAGAGAAGTACAAAAATGGCTGCCATAATGGCTGATTTGCATCACCATTTAGATTTTTTTAGAGCACATGTCTATGAAACTACCATGGTTGCAAATTGCAAACGTCAGTGTTTCATTTGTTGCAGTGCAGCAAGAGTCCCTTTAAAGTTTGGAATGTGAAATGTTTGTAGTTTCTTAGAACTATGCCTTTGAAAATTCAAACTGTCAATGCAAATCGACCATGTTGGAGAGGCCATTTTTTTATTTCATTGACCTTCACCTTAAGAAGCCAACCTTTTTATGAACTGCCACAAAACTGCGGCCATGATATTAACAATGCTTAGCAATCAGCCAAATAGAACCTAGAAATAACAAGGAAGGCAGCGACAAGTTGATACAATTTGACTTCTTCCTTTATTTTTTTTCTGTCTACGAACCACACGGTCTAGTGGTGATGATTCCTCGTTCATTTCCCATCGAACCCCATTCGGAATCATTGATTGAACTACTTTGTTCGCATTCACAGAGCCGGAAACAAGAACAATTCTCTGAATCAATTCCCATCTATTCCCATTTCCCATTTCTCATCGTTCTTGGCAAGTACTCAATGCCCCATGGGATAACTACCACATACCTTCTTGCAATCGACCATTTAGCAATTGAACACCTCAATACATTTCACGAGGTTTCTTGCACTAATGACTGCTTGTGAATGAGTTCATCAAAGTATTCCTAGATCCAGGCGATCAGAACGGTGGTTCTTTTTTGCTGCCCCCCTCCTACCAATGATTAATGCTGATCAATTCCCGAAAACCGAAAACGATAAACAGCCGCAAAGCAAACGGTAATCCTCGGATTTGGGCGCATGTTATCGAGAGATGATGAATGTTTTGGAGGCACACGTTCCCAGTATGAAAGGCGTAAATTTTCGGTAATGGGGTGGCGCACCATTCTTGCAAGTGGCCAAAAGCACGCCGGGAACTCGGAATTGGGTTAAAAGAAAACGAAAATAGTACAGGTTGGCGGCCGGTTGGTGGAGTACCATGCGAGTGTTTGGGATCCGCTGTATCTTGTTATTGGCTCGCTTCCACACTCGGTAGGATACCTATATGAACTTGTAGGAATAAGTGTTTGATTTGAGAAGCGTGTTATTGTTGGTGCGGATAATCGGTGCTTAATGTGTTAATCGGGAACTAGGGTAAATAGGATGATGAGGGCTCTTTCCAGTGAATTGGGTTTACCTTGCATCATAATTGGGCAGATGATGATTAGATGCGAGGAGATTCGGGGTGTTGGAAAATTGGATTGGAGTAATACGGTAGGTTTTTTTTGCTGTTGGCAGTGGTTGGAGAAGCTCAAATATAATAGCTTTCGATTTGTGAACCTCAAAATTTACCCATTTGTGTAAACTTCAATTTCTACTCAAGCAACACAGTTGTAATTAACAAGTTGAAAATATTGTTCAGTGACAAATACAGGTTATCAATATAAGTGTATAATACCAAATTGTACCAAAAATGTAACCTTATAAAACATAAAATGGAAAAATATCCTCATACAAAAATATAGTATACTGCCAAGTGTGGGATTTGAGCATTAGTTCTTGGCGTGATAGTTTTGTATATTCTTAGCTTAGCCAGCTCCGACTGTTGAAAAGCCAGCTCTGAGTATCTATCATTTGTTTCCCGTTGGCAGTGAAATCACTATCTTGTACAACAAAATCATCTTTATGAAAAAATAAACAGGTTTTGCAAAACAAAGGTGATGTTATGTAATTTCAACAAAATTTTAATTTATCAATAACATCTTGTCCTTTTCATGTTTTAAAAATGTATGGAACAATGTGCAGGGACAATAATAAAGTAAAAATCACTTGCAGCAGTGAAAGAGTTATTTTCAGCTAAATCGTCAGTCAGAGTGATATATAAAATACGAGAGATCAAAACCACCCCGAATGAGACATGTTTTGCCATAGGTTTATTGTAACAAACAATTAATAATCATTCAAAAAAGATGTTTCGTGTGTAGAACTTGGGTAGTTCTTGGAAAAGGAGAGTGTTTCATACCATTTTGGACGGTTTTCGCGCCAACTCGAACAAATGTTAGCAGCACCTTCTCAGATTACAACGAAACTTTCTGGGTGTGTAGACCATGACTAGATAAGCTACTATGCATACTTAGTTTCTTCATTTTTTTTTTCTAGACTGTCTTTTGAAAAGGGCTAAACTTTTTTTTTATCGATTTTTTTCAAATGTGTTTAATGCAAAAATTACTACTCTGACAAAAAAGTGTTGTATCGGTAATTATCACAAAATTAGTCAAGTTTTAAGAAAAAAATATTGAAAAAAAAATCAAAATGAGCCCTACACTGAAAAAAAAATTAATTAAAAAAATTCAAAGTCGATTTAAAAACACACCATTTTTGATTTCGATGAAACTTTGTCTCAAGGTAGGTAATTATGTTTTCTACCAACCGTTTAAACATCAAAAGATGGAACTTTTACTGAAACAAAGTTGTTCTTACAAAAACTTTTTCATGTTCCATTGATTTTATTTTCAGTGTATTTTGTTATCAAAAACTAAACCAGTGAAGATTATACGACTATGTAGTCATGTCAAAATGCAGTGAAACTTAATCTGTGATGTGAGACAAAGCGAAGCTATGCATATTCACGCAGCAGCATCAAGAAGTACGACTCAATACACAATATTAGAACACTCATTTCATACGTGCTACTGAAATTTCTACCGCTTTTCTTACCTGATACTAGGTGAAGGCTATTTAGTAGAATCAAACTACCTCATCGAAAGAAACGAAGAGTTGTACCTAAACCAAATATAAACTTAACAAGAAAGTGAATCAGTGACATTCAATGTGTCACTGCTCTTTGCGAAAGGTTATTAAAAGCAGTTCTGAAAAGTGTCATAATGGACCAATCGTGTAAATCAAAATTCAACAGATTCAAGTGCTGTGAAAAAATAAACAATCCAAAGTTCAACCTTCATAACCTACGTGCCATGTCATCAAGGATAATAGACAAGATTCATTCCATGGGATATACCCATGAATTCAACGAGTCGATGAGTATTTGTGAGTCATGTCGTGGATTGATGAATGGGCATGTTGATGTTGATGAATTTGTTCCGTATCTCGTTGATAAAATTGACAAACTTATAACTCATGACTTTATTTATAAACAACGATCATCATGTCTCATAAATAAAAAAAAAATTAATGGATGATGAAATTCTTGCGATTTGTGAAAATTATTCATTTATAATTCAAAACACTGCCCAAGGATATCATTGGAACAACTCCCAAGCAACAATACACCCATTTTAAATTTACTATAAGAAAGATAATAAACTTGCAAGTGTTAGCTTCATTATCATATCGGAAGAAATGACTCACGATACAGTTGCAGTTCAGTTGTTCATCTCAATAATGATAGATTTTATGAAAAAATCAACAAAATTTGCCTAAAGTTCATTTTATGTCTGATGGGGCAGCATCACAACACAAAAATAAGAAGAACTTTGCTAGTCTACAGGGTGCGGCAGAAAATAATGCGAAAATATTCAAACTTGAGATTGGGTTAATTCGTGTAGCTCTAGTGACTAATTTCTGTCGACAGTGTATGTGTTTAAGTTATTTTTCAAGTGCTGCATCCAAACATTCTCTTTTTTTATTGCAAATTCGTCAAAATGTTCGCGAAAGAAGTGATCACCAGTTTGTTGCTCGCCCAGAAGAAGCCGAAAGAGATTGCCAAGGTGATAGGATGCCATTTGGCAACAGTTTACTGCATAAAAAAGTTCCTGCAGGATGGTCCTAAGCAGCGGAAGCCGGGAAGCGGACGTCCGCGCTTTGCACGCACGCCGAACGTGATCAAATCGATCCGTGCAAAAATTGCTCGCAACCCGTGCGTTCCATAAAAAACTTGCAAAGGGAGCCAATATCGCAGAATCATCAAACTGGAAGACCTGCATGCATCCTTCTAGAGCTAGAGTGAAACGCCACTTGATTACGGACCCGGTCAAAGAACTACAAGTGACTCGTTCCAAGAGATTGTTTTCCTTGTTGAAGAATGAAAAAATGATAATCCTGTTCTATGACGAAAAGCTTTTCAGCATCGATTCTGTGACCAACAGCCGCACGGACCGAATCATTTCACCGCAGAAATGGCGAACGTCCCAGAAAAAGTGAAATTGCCCCCAAACCAAACATCCGGCTGGTGTCAGCTGATGTTTGGCTTGGTGGCGTGCAACGGTTTGAAAATGCCGTTCTGTTTTCATTGATGCCGGAGTGTACTCGAAGTGTATATCGATATTTTAAAGCGACCGCGTTCCCTGGGTGCAGGCCAACTTCTCCGAGGACCAAAACGTTGTCCTACATCAGGATGGAGCACCGTGTCACACGTCCAATCGAATCAACAGTGGTTGAAACTATAACATGAAGTTTTGGCCGAAGGATTTGAGGCCCCTAGCAGTCCAGATCTTAATCCGTTGGATTATTAGATTTGAGACAAATGTTGAAGCACGAGCCTGCAAAACATCACACCCTAGTGTGAAAACCCTGAAGTCAACCATAACACGCACTGGCAGTCAATGTCGGAGGACTACGTCCGAAAGGCATGCTCTGGCTTCCGGCGTCGGCTCGAGGATGTTATTAGCTAAAAATGGAAAACACATTGCAAAAATTTGTTTAAAGGGACTTTATAAGGATAACTGCACTCGAAAATGGGATTTGAAAGAAAAAGAACAAATTTTCGCATTATTTTCTGCTGCACCCTGTATGTAGATTCCAGTCAAAGCATACATTAAAAGCAGAATGGCATTTTTTTGCAACGTCTCAAGGAAAAGGTCCCTGTGATGCTATTGGTGGCACTCTCAAGCGAATGGCAAAGTGTGCAAGTCTTGCTCGAGATTATGGAAATACCATAACAGCCGCATGAGAGTTTTATAATTGAGCAATTGATAAGACAGATAAAAATATCACCAAATTAAATTTTTTGGTGACGTATCCACTGAACAGTAAATTAAAATGTCAGAAGAACTCGAAGAAATATATATTAACGCCAAAACAATACCAGGTTTTAAACTACGTCCACTGTTTTACCTATTCCTGGTTACAAAGTAGAGGAAAAAAGGTATTCTTGTTCAGGAGATGAAAAAAATATTTACCATGATCTGTAAAAAAAATGTTTAAAATTAGCTCTAAGACAAATATTATAATATGTATATATGAGACATTATAAATAAATAAATATATAAAAGTGAAATTCAATACATATTGCGATCAAACATTAAAACCCTTCCAAATGATTGAATAAATTAGACCAAATTTCCTAACAAATTGAGTTTCATTGGATTCTGGGATGGTTTAGTTTTTGATAACAAAATACACTGAAAAAAAAAATCAAATTTGACAAAATTGACTTATTTTGTGATAACCACCTTTACAAAACTTATTTGTAGGAATAGTCATTTTTTTATCAAACACATTTGAAAAAAAAATCGATAAAAAAAAGTTTAGCCCTTTTCAAAAGGGAGTCTAGATTTTTTTTGATGAAACTAAGTATGCAAAATGGCTTATCTAGTCATGGTCTACACACTTCGAAAGTTTCGTTGTAATCTGAGAGGGTGCTGCCAACTCCGAATACGATTTGGGGCGAAACCCGTCTTTAACAGCACTATTTAAACTTGTTTTTGTCAATTGTTTACCAATATTCGGTTCATGTGCATGATTTTTCAATTGAAAAAATCAGATACATTATTTGGAAGAAACATGTTATTTTCTTCTTTTTCTAATGCACCTTAATAGTATGCTAGTTTTGCTATAAATTTATGGGATGTTTTATGAAAACTTAAGCCATATATCGATTAAATTTGGTCTGTTGCATTTTTTTTTGTGTTCGCTTGCTATGGCTATGCTCTTTTGAAAAACATACTAAAGTTACACGCGATGTAAACCAGGTCTTCAGTGCACATTCTTATGAAAACAATACAGCTACAGTAACCAAAAGAACGTATGGCAACAGACCCAAGAGCATCCTAATGAGCAATCGTTATTTTTATGTTTATCTTACTGACCAAATGCATAAGTAAACATACCAATTACCCTTTTCATCAGCTCATCGGTAGCGGCTCGTCGCTTAGAGGGAAATGACTTTAAACTTTCATTGGAGATAGCTGGAGCCGCCAGACGTTGAATCACGTGTGTGTGAACTCAACACTATAATGTTCATTCATGCACTATGTGCAGCGATGAAACCGGTTGGTGGAGGTACTTATGGCACATGCTGCGAAGTCCTACACGTGTGTGTTGTACATCTCTTGATATTTATGAAGCACGTGCTCACCATCGTCGAGTATGTGAATGATCTTCAAGTTATCAAGATGGATATAAAAACGAAAAATGCCTAGCAGTAGACAAATGGGGAGAAAGAGATAGAGTGAAAACATAAAAACAAATCAACAGGGTTGTTACTTTTGTTGAATTTGTTGACTTGATATGAAGTACATAATTGTTTTGTGAAGGTACGTGCAGAGCATACTGTTTGAAACCTTGAGAGTAAAAATAGGTGTAACTGCGTATGGAAATTTACCTTTACTTTTTAAAGTCGATGGTCCGTTATCAGAAAATTCATATGCATTGGGATTCATTATTTCATTATGCAAAGTTGATTTTTATTCTAGGATTATTGTAGCGAGCGTTTTTTCGGCTCTTAACTTGGTGTTCTAATTGCGCTTTCATAGTTATTTATTGAAGGTTGTTGATCCTACACACCAATTCCTAGTTGGATTTATTTTGTGTTATAGCACAATAATGTCATATGCCCAGGTATGTCCAAACATTTCCAACACAATAGATCTCGTGTCACATTAAAAAAAGCCTATCTCCTATAATCAATTCGCTTCATCGACTTTCTCTTTTGTTTACAATGGCGAAACGAATGAATTTTTGGATCTGCTTGAAGCTTGAATCGAGTGAATTTTATCAGCTATTAATCGCAGAATGACATAATCCAGGCATCCATTAACAGCATTTTGCGACCACTTGTTGATCGAGTCAGCAGGTGTAAATATTTTATCGTTTCGTGCTACACACTACCCAAATGTCATGTAAATGTTTGTCCCCTGAGACCGACACATGCAAGCATCTTTTGGCACATAAAAAGAAAATAAATTCAATCAAACACATCTTTCGTCGAATTGTGTATGTATCAGTCTCAGGAAACATAATTTTACACGAAATCTTTCTATACGTTCCCCGACTTTTGACAAACATGAATTACGTCTGGTGTAAAATTCATAATTGCAAAGTTTGTATGAAACCAGTGACATATCGATGAATATATTTGATGCATTGCAATAATTTGACACTTTTGGGTGGTTTGTTTTGGTTACTTATTCGTAAGTACGACAACTCTCGACAACTTTCCAATGGATTCCATAGTTATTAATTTGAGTTTGATTTTCAAACTTAAAAAAATATTTCGTTAGAATAACGGTCCTGCACCAGTTATAAATTTTGTTCACTCTGGGAATCAAAACAAAAAAGATAGTAACCAAAACAAACCACCCAAAAATGTCAAAACGGAATTGAGGTTAGGGCCCGTGCACTGATCTATACATTTTAGATAATTATTATTTTCCGTGCATATTGTGTTCCTATGTTATTTATATGAAGTGTAAACAAACCACTTTCAAATTCCACCATTCAATTCACCTAGACAAAACCACATCAGGGAAAACAAAACACTGGGACCGGTTAATTCAAACGTTCGACAGTCTTTCGAAACTGCTGCCAGAGTATGAACCGGCAACTCAGCTCAGTAAAATTAAATTCTCCAGCGGACGATCGAATAATATTTCAGAAACCACAGGACAAGACTGAAACCTTTATTGAGGAACGGGACGCGCTGCTCAAGAGTATATTTCTAATTCAGAGTGTAAGCAATCTGTTGATCAGGTGGTTTTTATTAGCACCGACAGGTTTTCAATTTCGGTGCTAGTAGTTTAGTAGTTGGCCAAACAAAAATAAATTAGGGGTACACATTCTTTTCTTGGTTTAGAATAAATCTCCTTTAAAGTACGGTGA
>JASCZW010018801.1:0-12500 GCA_034211315.2 Aedes japonicus | reverse complement strand
GCGCTGGCGTAACATTTGTGCGAGATGTCATCTCTGCCTTCAGGACCACAACTACGTCACATTATTTTGCAAAAAAAACTCTGTTTAGAGCTGCTTGTCTCCTGTTTCTTGAACGTCCTGCACCTCCTAGGTCTTGCTTCACTCGGTATAACCACCTAGCCCGCTGCGCTACCCTGCGTCTTGTACCAGTCAGATTCGAGGCAAACATCATTTTTGCATTGCAACCTTCCAGATTTACCGACTCTCTGGTTCAGTTTTCTCCTTCATACGCCGTGTTCACAGTCACCGCTTAATATGGTCCTAAGCACAAGTCGTACGAAAACTCAAGTGCATGCAGGTACTCTCGAGCATTGTCCACGTTTCGTGTCCTTAGGGAACTACTGGTCTTATCGCGGTCTTGTACATTGTACACTTAGTACGGGGGTTAAGTTTAACCAAGACCTTGGGGTCTTGAGGAGTACATAGTACGTACAACTTCCAGCTATTATGCATCACCAAATTTCTCTGCGCCAATTGTTATCCGACGTCACCAATGATCTGAGCTACAAAGACTCATCTGCCACGTCGAACTCATTTCCTTTCGAAGTACTTGCCACGGATGCGATAGACATGGTGGAAGACTGGATGCGAGAGAAGAAACTAACGTTAGCAAACGGAAGGCAATACAACAGGTGAAAATCACGGTAGGGGAACATACCATTGCCTCTAAGCGAGAGGTAAAGTACCGCCTGGATTTGTTGAAAATCGTACATCACATGTTAGAACCCGTACGTTTCATATCACTTCCAAGCGCAATTTTGAACAGGAGGCCGGAAAGACCATCGCCTTGCTGAAGACCTTTGAGTAATTCAAACGAGTCCGATAATGTCGATGTCTTCACACATCACTCACATCGTTGACAGTTCTCGCCCATAATCTTCCGTAGCTCTTCGCGATCAATGAATAACTTGATATTCAAGAATGACTAAAATATTTACCTGCACTTAGTAATTCAGAAAAAGCACCAAAAAATGAAAAAAGTGCCACTAAATTATTAAGGCCTGTGCCAACAAATAATGTGTGATCAGCATTAAAAAATTAGGAATGAGCAATAAAAGATGAGAAAAGATCTTCGGATAATCTAATTGTGACCGGTAAATCTATCAAATAAAGCAACAGCTATTAGTATATGTGCAATTAAATATGGCAGTATATCCGCCAAATTATGTAATTTGAGCACTAAACTATTCGCATATGTCTTTCAATTTTATTGGATTTTCCCATAAAAACAGTAAAATGAGCAATGGATAAATAAATAACCACAATAAAAAAACTCAAATGTTCCTATCTTTAAATACAAAAATAATTAGATATCGTGAAAACTTTCCCATGAAATAAGCAAAAACACCATTTAAAAACGGAATGGGTTCCAGAGAGCAGAAAACAAATTCATTCATAAAATTGGGAATAAGCCATAAAAAGTTGTGATGTGTTTTAGGACAAATTGCAAAGTGGTAAATGAGCAATGACTATTCAATAATGTGCAATAGACAATGATATTTTTGCTAATGGACTAATGAACGTATACATTCCAACTAAAAGTTGTCGAGCTTCTCAAACTGACATTTTTAACAAATTATAATAACCATAAGACTGTCACTTGTATTGAAAAAAATATTGTCGGTAAGGAAGATCATTTAATGTGGTCACTACTTATAAATACGGTTGAAAAATGTGTCCATTCCAAGGGAAAGTACAAAAATCAACATATGATAATTTTGAAATGGTCACCAAACCCTTATCAATGTTCAGGCGCACAAATCAAAACAGTAATCGGAAATAAAAAATATTTGGGCAATTTTATAATATAAAGCAGTACTTTAAAAATCCAAATCATTTGAATGGCTTACATTTTTCAAAGAAGATTGGTAACAACGCCAGTAAATTCTTATTATTTCCGAACATAGTTCGTCGTTCAAACGTCCTTGATTTACTCATCCACCACACCGCGATTACACACAGTTAGAAACCTGTGTAAAACTTCTCGCAACTTACTTTTATATTGAGCGGTTCCCGATGCAATCTCTGGGCAATAACAATTAGCCCTTTCGGATGATCGGTGTGGCGTTCGGATGACTTGACGCCTAGTGCTTGCAGGGTGCCGGCGGTTTAGCCAAGTTTTTTTTCTGTCCAATATGGCATACATTTTTTCAATTCTATTCTTATTTTTATCTGGACGATTTGACCTAATCATTAGGCCAGTTATAGGTATGTTATTTTTCCATAAGTTCATTGCGCATTTTGAATTTAGAAATGTTTTTTGCTTCCATTAATTAGAAAAATGCTTGATGTTTCATCGTAAATTTGGTGAGAATTTACTGGCGTTGTTACCAATCTTCTTTGAAAAATGTAAGCCATTCAAATGATTTGGATTTTTAAAGTACTGCTTTATATTATAAAATTGCCCAAATATTTTTTATTTCCGATTACTGTTTTGATTTGTGCGCCTGAACATTGATAAGGGTTTGGTGACCATTTCAAAATTATCATATGTTGATTTTTGTACTTTCCCTTGGAATGGACACATTTTTCAACCGTATTTATAAGTAGTGACCACATTAAATGATCTTCCTTACCGACAATATTTTTTTCAATACAAGTGACAGTCTTATGGTTATTATAATTTGTTAAAAATGTCAGTTTGAGAAGCTCGACAACTTTTAGTTGGAATGTATACGTTCATTAGTCCATTAGCAAAAATATCATTGTCTATTGCACATTATTGAATAGTCATTGCTTATTTTACCACTTTGCAATTTGTCCTAAAACACATCACAACTTTTTATGGCTTATTCCCAATTTTATGAATGAATTTGTTTTCTGCTCTCTGGAACCCATTCCGTTTTTAAATGGTGTTTTTGCTTATTTCATGGGAAAGTTTTCACGATATCTAATTATTTTTGTATTTAAAGATAGGAACATTTGAGTTTTTTTATTGTGGTTATTTATTTATCCATTGCTCATTTTACTGTTTTTATGGGAAAATCCAATAAAATTGAAAGACATATGCGAATAGTTTAGTGCTCAAATTACATAATTTGGCGGAAATACTGCCATATTTAATTGCACATATACTAATAGCTGTTGCTTTTTTTGACAGATTTACCGGTCACAATTAGATTATCCGAAGATCTTTTCTCATCTTTTATTGCTCATTCCTAAATTTTTAATGCTGATCACACATTATTTGTTGGCACAGGCCTTAATAATTTAGTGGCACTTTTGTCATTTTTTATTGCTCAAATCTCTCTTTTAATTGATGATTAATTATGCTGCCATTCAAGAATATCTTAGAGGATCTACCGTAACGTAAAGATTAGGTCTGTTTTCGGTCACCCGTCCACAAAACCGTCTTGATAACTTCCCACAAATCTGTTTGCTAGTGGAAATAGACGGCAGAAGATGTTCTGGGAATGCACTTTTAAGCCACGTTGAGAATAGTGATTGATCGGTAGGTCTCACATTCCAACTTGTCACCCTCTTTGTATATTGTACATAAAACTCCATATTTTCACTCCTCCGGTAGCTATTTCATATCCCAGATCCTGACTTTCAGTCGGTGCAGGTGATTTTCCAACTTATCCGGGCCCAATTTCAAAAGTTCCGCTCCTACACTATCCTTCCCCGCTACGTTGTTGTTCTTAAACTGTTTGATGCAATCCTTAACTTCGCATATCGTGGGAGTTGGCATATCTCCCTCGTTAACCGTTCCGATGAAGTCATTTCTCCTGCTGTCTTAATATTCCACTTCTGCGCCGTTCAGGTGTTCATCGTAGTACTGCTTCTACCTTTCGATCACCTCACGTTGATCTGTCAAGATACCTAAAAACTGATCCCGACAAATGTCGGCTTGCGGGTTTCGTGATACTGGAGCACGATAAAGCTGTTGCTCGCACTCAAACTTCTTCAGGCGGCGCTGCTTATCCCGGAAAAGTTTCTTGCTGCAGCAACATCATCCACGCTGCATTTTCACATCTAAAGCTGTCTGGCACTCCAACCAGTCGTTCCGTCGATTTCCATCCACAAACCCAATGGTACCGTTGTTGTTGCTTTTGTTAACGGCTGCTTTGACATTACTCCAGCAGTCTTCAAGGAGGGCTCTTCCTCATCCGGCAACTCTGCTGCTAGAGTTTTGCGCGTTTTCAATTGTGACTTCGGGTAGCTTCAGTCGTTCCAGGTTGAACGGAGGCAAATATTGTTTGCAACGGAAAGTCTTTGGCGCAACTTGCCCATAAACAGGTTTTGGTCCGAATCGATGTTTGAGCTGCGACAGGTCCTGACGTCGATAATAACCGAGAGGTGACTTCGATCAATTAAAACTTACTAGATGTGTGATTCGGTCTGTTGTGGTGTACCGATATGGGAGGTTGTGCTAACAGTAGGTACTACAAATGGCCATATTTTTGGAGTTGGCGAAATTGATGTGTCTGAGGCCGTACGTATGCTGGTTTGCAGTAAACTCTCCTAAAACCGGACTGAATTTTTCCTTCTGGCCAACCTGAGCGTTGACATCTCCAATACCGTGATTGACATCGTGGCTTGGGCAGCAGTCGTATTCTCGTTTCGGAGCGTCTTTATTCTTTTTATACATTATACATCGTCACTTACTAGGTAAGCACATTGATAATTTTGACATTGAAAAATGGCTCGATGGCTGACTTGTTCCGCCTGAGGATTGTAAAATTAGCCTAAACAACACAACGGTGGAATGGGCCAAATCAGATGTCTATCTTTGCGTTAGAATATACAGCATGCTTATTTTCAGGGAGCAGGTTGACAAAACTGTCACACAAAGTGGAACGTTCAATTGGAGCTACTGTAGCCATTGATCAACAGAAGGTCTTCATTATCCCTGAAAAACAAGCTTGCTGTCTACAAGTACACATCTCCTGAAACTTCAGCGTGTTCAAAATAAGTTCCTCAGGATGATCCTGCACACACCTCCGAGGACAAGAACATCTGAGGTCCACCGTCTGGCCGAGATGAAAATGCTCGACGATCGTTTTAGTGAATCTATCAATCGGTACAGGGCACGCTGCCTGACATCGGATCACCAGATCATTCGGAATCTGGTTCCCCACCCCTGAGATTTTCAAATTATAGTTAAAAAATATATATCTACTTTATGATTATTAGTATATAAGACAAAGACATAAGACAAATAATGAAAATAAAAAACAATTTATTAGAAGTAGAGAACGATGATCAGCCGCCCCTAACATGGAGTGCAGAAGCAGACTTCCATCCCCTCTTCTGGCAGCAAACGACCAAGCTTTTACCGGGGTTGATAACCCGAAAATGATTTCCTGTGGTTACTTGTACCCAGTCGGCACTACGGAGAGGAAGGGATAGGACTAACTGGACAATGGGCTACGGACCACTAAGGGTGGTCTATTTTATATCGACAGGCACGAGAAGAGCCAATGGTACAAAATGTCCAGACATTTACCAACTAACAACCGCTTTAACAAATGACTTTTCCAACGTATTAACCATCGATAAACATCCTCGTAGCTTCATGTTGGTCTATGGATGGACGTTGAATAGTCTGTATTTTGTTTTCAAATGTTCTAGATCAAAACTCCGGATTTTTATTGACGTATAGATCAATCACCGAAGCAAATAACTGTTCTAACGTATTCGCAAGCGTCAGAGCCTAATGTTTTTCTATAAACACACGTTGGGTATTCAAATACTATGTTAAAGTGTTCTATGTCATCTGAGAACTTTTTGGGGTGTAGGCCTGTAGCCCTTAATATCAAACACAGCAATCGGGACGATGTGCCTACATTAATCTCACGCAAGCAATTCGTTATACTTGAAACCAAAGCAAGTGAAATACTTTGTAATGTTTGTCATTGTTGTTAAACGTAAGTAAACATAATCACGAGCCTCCCTTAGCTCAGTTGGCAAATACGCAGCTACAAAGCAACACCATGCTGGAGGTGGCTGGGTTCGATTCCTGGCCTGGTCTAGAAATTTTTCGTTAAGGAAAATTTCTCGACTCCCTGGGCATAGGGTATGATTATACTTGCCACACAACCAAAATAATGCAAAAATGGTACCTGGCCTCGAAAACTAATTTAAGACGCCACACTAAGTTGAGAACACACAATAAGATAATTGTGAAAACAATAAGCTTGAAACGCTAAGAAAGAAAGAAACATAATCACGAAAAGAAACCAATCTATTTACTCTCCATTCAGCGTAAGATAAATTTAGGAACATGAGATAATATGATATGGAACAGTCACCCTTCCCGATCAAATTCCAAATGTTAGGTGCTTTGGGTGTTAATGGGTTAAAAAACGATTCACGTTTAAAATTAAAAATTGCGTTACACCGTTATACAACTTATTGCATTGGTTCCGAAATTGTGCAATGTCTTCAAAATTAAAATCCAAATCATCCATGTGGAGTCAACACATGCCGGCTTTGATATTTCTCCCGAACGCCAAATTTCCTGCCCATCAAAAACATCACACCAGTCATTAAGCCATAAAACTAGCAAAAAATAGCACCTGCTTTAATTGATATCTTTCTATGTCTGATGCAACAAAGCCAAAAATACACAACTACTCCGGCTTGTCCACTCTTCCACCATCTCTTCAAATTTGGCCAACACTTTCATTCCCGCACAATCACAAAATGTCGAAGCTGAAAGCGAAATTCGATCAAAACATCCGCACTTGAACCGATTCGAGCTCTTCGAATGAGACGAAAGAAGGAAAAAAATACAAGTGATCAAACATTTACATAACAAAACAAAAAAGACAACTCGTCACCAATCATCCCTAGTAGCACACTTGTTGCCATTTGGTTGAGAAAACATTAATATGACTTGCTAACTCATAATCAAGTAACTACAACTAATTATGATCGTAGTGTGCTACTTGGGATTAAATTAATTAATCATTTCATGATCTCATCACCCACTGATGTACAACTTCTTCCTCCCTTTATCCTGAAAACAGGCGGCCACTCCTCGCTTGGTTTCGCTGCGTGGCTCCGACTTCACCGGACTGGGTGTGGAGGTGTACGGCGGTCTCAAGGAGGGCATTTTCGTGAAGAAAGTCATGCCTCAGGGCCCAGCGGCTGGATCCGTAAATACAGGTAAGTTTCATGTATGTGCAATTTTTCGGCAGTAATGTGTAATCTCCGCACATCAGCGCGAGCGCCTATTAAAATCTAATTTATGTCGCCCAAATCACGATCGTCGAAATTTAGAAAATCATTAATAAAATCGCGGGCGGTCCCACATTTTTCGGACCCAGTAATGAGCGATGCACGCTGGTCGTAGATTTGTGTAATTTCATCGTACGTATATTAGTGCCTCAATCAAACTAACGGAGCGACTAATGCGTTAAAATTGCACAACTTTCAGCCGCCGAGCTATTTGAGTGTCTTCGGAAATCGTTGCTCATAATAATCCGGCCCAAACGGCTATATGGCATATGGCGGTGTCGCTTCAAACGCGACACCATTCGTCGTTGTTGGTACCATAATAATCTGGGTGTTGCCTGGAACTGCGTCGTGCCTGCTTTCCTCTATTTATACACACCATGTCGTTGGCGTTTATCCCAAATAAAATGATGCCACAAATAGTTGTTTAAAGTCGTAAAATTTGAATAAATATTTTCATTGCGATTAGAAGCACGCCAGGCGCTGAGAGTAAAGAGCAGAAATTGTTTGTCTGACTGCTCGAGGTGAGCATTGCTTAATTGAACCAGGTGGAAAAAGGCAAATTTTGTGTCGTCTGTTGATTTTCGTGTTAACTTTTATCGACGACGCTTAATTACAAATTGTATCGGATGTTTGTGCGATGACTAAGTGAAACCGAATTTGCATGGGAAAGGGATCATGCAAAATATTTACAACGTCTATGGAGTTAGAGTAGTACTTGGAAGGATTTAAAAAGTTTTGAAAAAGTGACTTTAATACCCAATCCAGTAAATCTTAAAGGATGAATTTTCATTCGATTGAATTAAAATTTAATACATTGCGAAAAATAGTATAAGTGACACTTTGATAGGAGTAAAAGAAACTTTAGAAGACAAGGTTTTAAAATGGCTGTAAGAAAGCTGTGTAGGTTATTGATAAACCTGACTATAATTTGAAACCTTTTGGTGCCTCTTACTGCCATAATAAAACCAAATTGATTTCTAGTGGCTTTCAAAATACTTAAATAAAATTTAATCAAGCTGGATGGTTTAGGCAATGTTACGGCCCAGAATACTCTGATGGAAATCCATTAGAAAAAATGGAAATGATCCATAAAATTCATTAATATGATTCGTTTATTGAAACATAAAAAAATATATATTTAAAATATCAATATGTAAAATATATCATATGTATAGTAACAATATTTTTAAATTGATTTTAAAATATAAAATAAAGCAATATAATCCGTTTATCTATAAAGGGAGTGCCACATCAAATTGCATCCCGGAAAGAACGCTGTAGAAAATTACCTAGTTGATCGATCCTTTCCAGATAATAATAAATCAGATAATAAAATGTAACCCATTAGTGACCCCGTTGGCTTCGTACCACTCCAGGACCACATTTGAATAGTGGCACGAAGAAGATCGTAGGGCCCTCGTGTTGCTTCAACAGATAAAGCAGACGCTTCTGTTATCACTCCTTGATGTAGGGGAGGATGGTACAAAACGCACCGTTTAAGTAACATGGTGAATAACTTGAGAATGAAAGCTAAAATTTACGAATAAGTTATTGAGTATGGTGCATTACAATGTTTTCGTTGTAAGTCAAATGGGATTTAAATTCAAAGCGATGATTATTCATGATTCTTTAAACTTTTTCCAATTTGATCCCAACACGACACCGGGGTAAAACGCCTGTTTAATTGCTCAATATGCACCCCAAAATAGGGGTAAGACGCACCACAACACTGGGATATGATGCACCACATCATTGGGATAGCATGCACCGCTTGTACAAAGTAAAAACACCGCTATAAAAAGTTACTCATTGGAATTGTAAAATTGAAACATATCGCAACGTCCTCTTTGCTCTGCATGGTACTCAAGCAGCCTATGGGTATAGAATATAGACTTTGCGCAAAACGTTGTGATATGTTGCCAACTTCTCATTATATACACGCTTAGAAAAAAGTACCCAAAGGAGCAGTTAAGGGTGGGAGTTACTGGTTACAGTAATTGGGTTCAAATTACTTACTTTTGGGTAGAATTTTACCAGACGTAAGTTATTTATACCCAACGTTGGCTTCATACACTTAACCGCTCTACTGGGTCTCCCCGTTTACAGTCCCGGTAGTCCCGAACGGCGCACTCCGTTTGCCACATGAGCAGATTGCTTGCCAAATCATTTATTTCTTGGCAAACTTTGAAAGTTTCTGCTCCCTAACTTCCTCCGGAACATCAAACTGGTGCTGGGCGGTGCAAAACAGTAGCCCCGGAAGCTGACGGAAGTCTGCCTTGACGTAAATCTCACCCAGTTCACACCCAGGATCTGGGTGTACAGTTTCCGAGCCCGTGACTTTCACACCATATTTTTCCGTTCGTCGCAATTTAGAGCCTTCTACACTTTGTACGTATGCAGTCCTTCCCGGTCCTTGACTCTCTGAACAAAAGACTTGGACAGATTCAACTTTATAGCCACATCCCTGACCGAAGCATTGGGATTCCGCATAAACGCCTTCACGACACGCTTGTGGTCCTGACTTGTGACTAATAGAACATCCATTATGACCGCATTTCTCCTTCCGTTCGATGCTCAAAGCCTCGTAGTAATGTTTTATCACACGACTCACCGTTGACTGCACGATTCTGAGTTGTTCTCCGATGTCCCGATCAGAGAGTTGAGGATTTTCCAGGTGCTTGCGAAAAATCAATTCCCCACGTTGCTCTTTGGGTGACGCCATTGTTTCCAATTTTCGAAAAACTGATAGCTATAAAAATACAACAACATAAAACACTCTAAACTATTTCTACCCAAATTTTCAAGAGAAAATACCCAATGGGTAATTTTCTACAGCGTTTTTTCCGTGATGCTATTTGATGTGGGACACCCTTTATCTATAGAATGATCGATAAAATTGTACGGACTGCATTGTTAATGTTCCATGAAAAGTTCAATAACATGATCTTCAAGAACAATTCATGATGATGATGATGATGATGATGATGATAATGGTGATGTAATACTAAAATCTGTTGTAGCAAGGTAGCTTTGCATAGCTGTGGAATAATCTGGGAGAAGATTTGAACAGAATTCTATTGATATTTATAATCAACAAGCTCCTGTATGAAGGGCCAACAAAGTTTGGACGGGCCCGTTAGCAAAAGCACTAACGTGAAACTCGCGAATATAGGGAAGAGAATTTCATTCCAAAAGCAAGTTCACACTCACAGCAATCGATCCATCGATTGACAAAATTACCCCATTAGATGCGGTTGAAAAGCCCGCCCTCGTTCCGCGAAATATTGCAATAGGGAGAAGTAAATTCCAGAATACTGCAATAGGAAGGAGGCAGTACCACGCTCCCTATACAAATCGTTTCGCTTGGGTGCCCTGAAGGTCCCTTTCCCTCCCTTTTCTTGTAATTAATATTTAGTAAATTTTGGCGGAGTCATTTGATTGCTTAGCTTGTGTTAGAAAATTTTACTAGAAGCAATATTATTAAGGTTAATATATTGATATTTATTTATTTCTTAAACTTTTTGTTGAGGCGTTGTCAAAATATAGGGATACCCCAACAAACATCGGTGTTGAATTAGAGCTTGTTCAAGCAAATTTGGAGAAGCTATTCAGCTGTTTCTTCTAGAATAGCTGAATAGCTTCTCCAAATTTGTTTGAACAAGCTCTAATTCAACACCGATGTTTGTTGGGACAGCCTATATCATATAGGGACAAAAGGGAAAACAATTATCTATTTTGTCCCACCTTTTCTGAGAGCACTTACCACCACTTTCTTCGGGATCGACCCGATCCAGATGCAAGCTCCTTCAAGATCTCCGGGAGATTGTCATGGTGTTTCTGCTTTTGAAGAGCTTATTTCAGTGATGCAGATCCAAACCCCCAATTCCGGTAGGAACTTCGTAACTAAAATGAGAAGAAAAATCAGTATTTTCCATTTAATTTCAACAACCTTTGCTTATATTGACAGATACGCGTATTTCGTCTACAATATGCAGACTTCTTTCTTGTACTAATAACTGGACTAGAACTTCGTACTGTATATCTCCTCGGTCACCGTAAGCCACGATGGAAGAAGGGGGCCTGTGCAGAATTGTCTCCACAACCGTTTCATCTGCTTTTGACCAATACTTTCGTTTTTTTTCTATAGTTGTAGCTTGTTCATATTGAGAGAGTTTTCTCTTCACGAGAGCCCAATACCGCTCGATAGGTCGCAACTCCGGGCAGTTGGGTGGATTCACCTCCTTCGGTACAACAAAGACTCCATTCGGTTTATACCATCCCAAAACATCTTTGGCGTAATGACAAGATGCTAAATCAGGCTAGAATAGCGAGCGTCATGACTGCGTAGAAATGATACACTGAAAATTTATTTTCGTAAATTTACTTTCGCTCGTTTCGTAAACATGAATAAATTGTATGAAACATTCACATTACTTGCCATCTAACAAGATGTTATCATTACACCTGTTTTGTACAATGAACAAAATTAATTTCGTGAAGACCAACCAATCGCTGCTTCTCTTCGGTCGTATAAGTGTTTCGTGTTCCTGCTGGGTTGATCGGAAGCATTAATCTATCCCAAAATAGAAATGAAAGCGCTGTCGAGATATAGAACCTCATGCACAATAATCAAGTTACTTTGCACGAGTCAACATGGCCTAGTGAGATCAACCTCGAACCTCGGACTCGATAACAGCTCTTCCTGAAAATGCAGGATTGAATCCCATGTCAAAAACATTAAAAATAAAACACTGCACAACACGAGAAGTCGAGAAGTTGCGCTTTTTTTTCAGTTATATTTTGAGCCGATACAGTAGATCTGTCAGTCGTGCATGCAACCACCAGAGACACATTTCTTTTTTATTGGTAACAAATTACTCGTAGCTCTTTTTTTTGTTTTCGTAGAATTATCTTCTTTAGCATTTCAAGCTTATTGCTTATCACAATTAGCTTATTGCTTGCTCACAACTTAGTGTTCTAAATGCACTTCCACAGTTATTAATTGAGAGCTTTCGATGCCAGCTACCATTTTTGCATTAGTATGATTGTGTGGCAAGTACAATCATACGATATGCCCAGGGAGTCCAGAAATTTTCCTTAACGAAAAATTTCTAGACCAGACCGGGAATCGAACCCAGCCAGCATGGTGTTGCTTTGTAGCTGCGCCTTTACCGACTAAGCTAAGGGAGGACCAATTCGTAGAATTAACGAATGTTCCTTTATGTTTGTCAACAAATACTTAGAGCTTGTGACAGTTGCTTGTGTGGCATTAAAAA
>JASCZW010018800.1:0-14800 GCA_034211315.2 Aedes japonicus | reverse complement strand
TTTCCCTGAAGTCTATAATTTGTTGTTTTGCAATTAAAACACTTCCACCGACGGCCGGAAATCAAAAATACCAATCAGGATATTAAATCCACACATGTCACTCGACAATCACCAGGCTAATCGTGACAGCACCAATTCCAATTATTAGCGCTCTCCAAAACGAACAACAAATTCACATATTTTCCTTGCTCCATATGTTCCAAACCCCTTTTACTGCCTTGAAATCTTGCAGATCATTTGTATCACTAGTTATGGAATCAATCAAAACGCACCGCTGCACAAATTGGATAAATATCCGTGCAATCATTTATTAAATTGCCGTGCCTAGCTTGCACACACTATTATTCGCACTAGCAGTGTTTGTAGTGCAAACATTGCGCCCCAATTCGCCACATTTTGGGTTACTAATCGGATGTTCAGGATTAAATTCTGCGTGGTTGGCGTCCGCTGCTTGATCCATATTGTTTCATAGAATTACAATAATACAAATTGATTTTTGATTGCATAAAATAGACGTGATGAATGATCTGCGGAACTTTTAGTTGATAAGGACCGGTTGCTGAATCGAAATACTATCGGCTTCCCATAAAGCAGGCCATAGCAAAAAAGAAATGACAGCCAAGTAAACTGTGAGCTCTCCCGTACGTGTGCATCGCTGTATGTGTGAAAGCGAATCCGTATGGTTTTATTGATTCACTTATGTGAACTTGATCCCCTGAAGCTTGAAATCTGAATAATTTAAATTGTATCCGAGCTGAATAATTAATTTCCGTTAATTTTATTTGCGAAAATTGGCGCTGCGACGGGCTGGCAGAAAACTGAGCAATTTTCCATGCAATTGCGTACGGGCAATGTGAGCCTGTGTGTTTGTAATGAGATTTTTATTCGGTCAGATTCGTACATCAATCACGATCAGTTTGCATCAACGCCAGATTGCAGATTCGCATCGAACCGGGACATTCGGTCCGGGTTGTGGTCAATTTCGTCTCCACAATGCCAAGTTGATAAAAGCTGTAATCAAATAATCATAAATCAAAATAATACTGGCTGCTGAATGTGCGAATTCGTTGCTGCATGGCTTGTTTGAGCTGCAGTCATTTTTCGTAGGTTGTCAGGATAGGACGTTGACTGTGCTAGATATTAAACATTAACTGCTTCAGCGTATTAACGTTGGTTTATTTTTATAACAGATCTTATCTTAAAGGGTTCTCCTGTAGCTCCGGTGCTGCCCACAATAACCTGTTGATAATTAAGCGGAAGAGATGCGTCGGATTGCGTAGGATGAAAACAAAGTATTCTTAACTCTACGGCAGCTTTAACCTATTGGTTACGGTTGTTTGACGTCTAAAAATAAAACGACCACGTATGAGCAGCGAGCTAAAAACAACCACACTCGGAAGTCTTTCCAGGCCTCCCACTCCGAGAACCATTAGACCAACTGTAGATTTTGCTGTAACAAACCACATGCTTACACGATCCAACAAATGTTAATTTGTTTTATTAAGACCAATTGTAGCACTCTGCTTTGCTGTGGCAGTTTTAATTGCATACATGTTTTTTGCTGCTCAATAATATGCCAAATATGACCTTCGCAATGCTTCAACGCCAAATTGAGTTTGAGCTTATAGACTGTTCCGAAAGTTATAAATACACTCATGATTAACCGTCAATTCAAAATGCGTTCAGTATTCAACGAACTTTTGGCTGCATCCTGTTGTTTACATCCAAATGAAACTGATGTTGTCATTTTTTTTTTTCAATTTTTCGGAATTTTGAAGATGCGTGGTCTTTCACCCGAGGAAAAAAACGGATTGTGCACAAACGGTGCACCGTCAGTGGTCTTTCAATCAGAAAACTGGCTAGAGAAGAAGGTGTGAGCATCGGAGCAGTCAAACCGCATTACGGAAGTATCAACAACAGTGTTCTTTCGTAGATTCCCCCAGAAGGATCAGAAGACCCGGTCCCACTGACCCTACAATCGACAGAAAGGTAAGGGACTATTTCAAGCGTCATCCTTAAGCATCAGTCCAAGATGTGGCGAAAAGCTAAGAACTTTGGCGACTAATGTTATGCGTGTCAAGTAGAGAATGGGGCTACAGACTCGTCGGAAGCACAAACAGCCAAAACGAAGCACCAAAACAGGCTGAATCTGTGAAACCGAGGACTCGAAAGCTGTACGACAAACTGCTGACCAGAAAAATCAGGCTGTGTTATCATGGACGATGAAACCTACATAAAACTCGATTATAAAACTCTGCCGGCATCACAGTTTTATACCTCTCAGAAGGGAAAGGATGTTCTTGGATCATTGAAAGCCGGTTGCACCGAAAAATTCGGCAAGAAGGTAATGGTGTGACACGACTCTACGTGAAGGAGTATCTGAAAAACAGGGTGCTACCAGTAATGAAACAGCAGAACAAGCCTACAATCTTTTGGCCTGATCTTGCTTCCAGCCATTACTCTAAATTTGTACTAGAGTGGTACAAAAGGAACAATGTCGTATTCGTACCAAAGAAGATGGATCCACCAAACTTCCCAGAGACTCGCTCTATCTGAATTTTCTGGGCTTTGACGAAGGCGAAGCTGAGAAAACACATGAAACCAGCGGATAGTGTTGAAAAATTTAAGAAAGATTGGCCAAAAGTGGAGAAAATGGTATGAGAAAGCACTGTGCAGGAGCTTATGAGTACTGTTAAGGGAAAAGTTAGAGAACTCGCCTACCCTTTCATAAATCAAGCAAATTTGAATGAAGATTAAAAGAAAACATTGTTATTTACTATGTTTGAGAATAAAATAATCAAAAATCACAGTATGGTTTTTTTTTATTTGAGAAAGAGAGTGTCTTTATATTTTTCGCAACAGTCTTTGTATATGATCCTGCAGTTGAATCAGTGTCCAATAATAGAGGACCTTAGTGAAATTCGCGTTGTTTGTTTTGTCTGTTGAATTTTATGAACATAAACCGTATTGTTGGTTGTTTCTAGCAGTTCAAATGCTTGTGCACTTTTTTGTAATTTAAGACTAATAAAATTTGAGCCTGAAATATGAATTACGTATGTATTAAAACATGGACCATTGCATCGCCGGTCGTAGCAACCCTGTTGCTTATATTGACAGCGTAAACAATTAATTTGCAACAGCCTTGGCGCTCGATAGTTTGTTCACACTGCCAGTGTGTTCCTAAACCCGGAGCGAAGATGTTGGATATCGTTGGGCACTTCGTGTCCGTCGGATGTAGTCGACCTGGCATTTACAGTATTTTCTCCCTTCTGAATAAGGGTCAGATCCTAGAACGAAAGCCTGGTTCCTTCCGCTTTACAGTGCTGCGCGACTCTGAAATGCAGGTAGAAACTGAAGAAGAAACCCGAGGGCAAGGTGGCCTCATCGTTCCGCGGCATGGACCGAGGGCTTGTGGAACCGGTCAAACCGTGAAGAAGTACCTCGGCACGATGGACATTGTTACACTCCCATTTCTTTCTACTCCGGGACTGAGTAGAGTTGTATTTCTTTCTCTTTTTCTCACACGGAAATGTTACTCAATTTTCGTAATAAGTGGATCTACACTTTTTATGAATGTTTTGTAACTTTTCTGTAAGAAAATATGAATATGAAAGAGAGGGTGTTTGGAGCGAGTATGCGAAAGCGTCAGTCGAGTCCAGCCGTGTTTGCACTGAACATACATTTTTTGCTTTTAACCGATTACGATCGTTTGCGGAACATGGCATTAGTAAATACCTTTTAGTAGCAAATATCTCGTAAATTGTAAGAAACATTCATATTGTTTCTCGTCTGATTAAATACTTTCATTTTGCCTTTCTGCACTATGCATGAAATGAATTTCGGGATAACCAGCCAATCGCGGCCCCTCTACTATCGTACTCTTACATGTGAGATAAAGTAGGTCTGCCAATAATTTATTCAACCACTAGAAAACAGTGCTGGTCAAAAAAATGTTTCCAGAAAAGCGCGATGCCGCGGTTGTAGTAGATAACGAGACCAACTTGACGCTGAACGGTGACGACTGGTAGGAAACGGGAGGTAAGCTTAAGGGTAAGTCGCTTAGTACAGTGTACCAGTCACGATATTTTACACATTCGACGAATATGTTTAATAACTGTGGCACTTTGATTTTAAATCCATACCACATGTGTGGCACACTCAGGAATATTGACCCGTTGAGCTTATAGAAATAAGAAACCATAAACCTTTCCGATATGCATTGCCTGATGCCAGCACAGCAGAAAATATCAATTTGGGCTGTCAACACATCGGTTTCTTCGGCAAATTACGGGAACTCCCAGAACATTGCAACGATTAAAGACACACTAAAAAAATAGTACAGGAGAAAAGTGCGCTGAGCGATCCACCTCTTTAGTAAGCCATGCTCCAGAAGAAGGTCCTCTTTTGGCTGACAATCAGCGAGAAGAAACTGTCCAAGGCGTTGTTGTTTCCTTGCGGACTTGCGGTGAACGAGGAAGATATACTGTATGAAGAGTCTCCTGGAAGTTGCCGCCTTTATCAAGAAGTCGAAGGAAGATGTGGCTAACGGATAACTGGTGGAGGTGTACGGGTGAAGCTAAACGTTGTACCGAAGGCCGAAGACCCGAAGAGGATCTATTACAATAATTTCGTGTCCAACACGACGGAGCAGTTGATCACTTAGGTCACGAAAGAGTTGAAGAACATGCTGACATCCATCTATTCATCAGTCATGGCTAAGGTTCTGGCCAACTAATATTGTCCAGGACAGCCGCTTTAATTTGTAAGAGCTACGAGAGCTTCTTCTTGAAGTTTTAGTTACAAAACCAGAGATAGTTTTGAAATCTATTTTGCATTTCAATTATTTAACACGATAAACATATTTAGTTTTGTAATTCTAAGCCACATGTGACTGAATCAAGATTTGTTTTAGCCATTTACAACAGTTGACACTCAGCGATTAGTTCCCTTATTAGTTCCCGATCATGCCGCCGAAAAAGCGCTGCAGTCTATCTTTGCCGCGTAAAGCGCTAGAGTATTGTCGTCTTGGGAAAATTTTCTCAGTTTGTCATTTGTCGTCTTGTGAGATTATCACATTAGTTCACGCAGATATCTCGGATTGGCAAAGATCCGTTGCAGTGCCATATTTGCGGTACGATATGGAACTATTGTGATATTTCAATGTCTTCATTTTACATTCTCAACCACTCAACCACTCAACCGCTCAAGACGGAAAATCTCTAGAGCCTCATTTGGCAAAAAATAGACTGCAGCACCATCTCTGCGGCAAAAATTAGAACTAATCTGATAATGGATGTAGAAAAAAGTTTATCCATCTTATATATAATCGCTTTACAGTAGACATTTTTGGCGAATTTTCGTTCTTTTGTTATTATTTATCATTCGCGCAATGTCTTACATTGCAGTCAAGGTGGCAAATCCGTTCCTGCCTTGACCTACCCCGCATGGGGATGTGTGGTAAAAGTGTGTGTGTTTGCTTCGAAATACTGCCTAATAAAAGTCCTACGCTCAAATTCAAAACTACTTCTATTCAATTTTCAAAACCTGCCGAGCTCTATTGGACCTACCGACACTTTTTCTTCACATCTTTGGTTCTAGCAGAAGTTGCTGTCCACTGCTAAAAGGATATTTCGAATTTTCAATCATTGTAATTGATTACGTGCTTCATGCAACAACAAAAATCATGAGTTATTGGCAAAAAAAGTAAATGTGAAGTTGACATAGTTTCCTTTGAGAATGACTCTTGCATGACCATTGCTGCTTTGTCAATATCTTCATGCTTGGTCGAAATTTAGTAGCATCCTGAAGTGTTCTCTTGGAGTATCCGGGTTGTCACGGAATAGTCAATATGGTCATTCGTCCATTGAATGACTAGATGTAGATCATTTACAAAAAATGAAGTTGAAAGGTTCTTCTGAGCCTCTGGATTGCCTCGGAATGGTCAATATAGTCGTTGCGTCATTTCTAGGCTAGAAGTAGACTACTCATAAAAAATCATGAAATTTGAAGTCTGTTTTTGTCCCCACCTAAAGGGCTCATCCGGAGCATTCGGGTTGTTTCAGAATGGCCAATATGGTCATTGATCCATTTCAGGACTAGAAGTAGACTACTCAATGAAAATTATGAAATTTGAGCCGTCGAAAAGCATGACTCGGTGAAAATCTGTATTTGTCCCCTCCAAAATTCTCCCGGCACATCCGGATTGTCCCGATATGGCCAATATATTCATTTGGCCATTTCTAGGAGTGAAGTAGACTACTTATAAAAAATCACGAAGTTTGAGCCTTCGAACGGCATATTTCAGCGAAAACCTGTATTTGTCACCTTCTAAAGGGTTCCTTCGCGGCATTCAGATTGTCTCGGAATGGCCAATGTGGCCATTGGTCCATTTCAAGGTTAGAAGTAAACTATTCATGAAAAATCATGGAAAAGCATGTTCCGATGACAATTTGTATCTGTCCCTGCCTCACGGATTGTGGCAAAACATGCCTTCTTCCAGCAATCAGGTCAAGGAGGGCAGTACACTAAGGTTTTTTTTTGCACGGTTTTTTTTTACACGAGTTGTTTTCGGCGATAACTCCTGAACGGAACAACTTATCAACCTAATTCAACTCACATTTTACGTTTTGGGCCAAAAGTAATCAATTAAATGCAAAAAATATTCACAATATTTGGTGTAAATACTCAAAATTTCAAAAAACTTTATTTGGACCATTTCATGGCAAGGTAACGTATACAAAAAAAAATCGAAGCAATATAAAATGTTAAAGCATGTGAATTTATCAACTCTATTTAGTCTTTTTCTACACGGTTCCATACTAAAAGTGGAACGTATCCCCCGTGCAAAAAAAAAACCTTTGTGTATTCATCAGAAACTGGAAATCGTGACTCTAATAAGCATTTTGGATGCAAGGACTTTAAATTTGGCCTTAGAAAGTTTCAAAAATGTGAGTTTGAAATCCGGGTCAATATGACCCAAAACATCTGATTCGTAACATTGTTTTAACAGCCCTTCAGAAATGTCAAAAAAATTGGGTTCGATGCAGAACCGTAGCTTCCTAAGATTTAGGAAAAATCAAGAAAATTAAAACGTCTAGATGCGTATTTAAGAAAGTTATGGCATTTTAAAAATCTATTTTGAGTCATATTAACCCTAACACCTAAAGAAGGTTGGAAAAAGCAATATCACTAAAAATCTTCAAATTTGATAACTAAGAAGTTATTCAATTTTGATCGTGAAATTGGCAATTTATAACACTGTGTCATTGAATAATTTAATTGTAAATAATTTTCCAGCTATTTTCTGGTGCCCTTATTTTAGCCGTGGGTGGGTGCATTAAGTTCATTTATCAATACCGAAAAATTCACATTTTTTTTGCGCTTGATCAAGATATTGGTGATGATCAACTAAATTCTTCCAACTATCTGAAAAATATTACACACATTTTTTTCACTTCGAAAAAAAACTTCAAAATGCTTAATCTTCTGTCAATCCACTCTGTTTATAAAAAAATATTACCCATATTTAAAACTGGTGATTTTTTTTGCAGATTTGATTTATTGCAAAACTATGATTATGATTACTTAAACACTTATACTTCTTACAGATTTTATTTAGCTTGTTTAGAAATATTGAGAAAACTTGATCAACAGAAAGATTTCAGCTAAATATATTTCGAGTAATTCAGTAAATACACCTATTCGTTCTGTTTATGTAATGTGACGTTCCTAATTGGACCTTTTTCAAAGGTACATCACAAGTAACAATTTTAGTTTTATTCCAGCTTTATAGCACTCCCGGCGTTGTTGATAAAACTTCATTCAAAACTGTTTTGTCCTCATACTCCTCCTCTTCGCATCTTTAAAGCCGAAATGTGTACAAAGTGGCCCAATCTATAGACAGTTGTGAAAACAAATTAATAAAACCTTTATAACACCATAAATATTTAATAAAACCTATTGGCTGCCATCAAAATAAGCATAGGGCCAAATGGCCACCGCTGTCAAACTTAACGGTGATATCGTGGTTGTTTTTTGTTGTTCTGCTTTGTTAGATTCTCTGCTCTTGTGATTCATTTAGCAGTGAATAATATCCAAGAAAAGTTTTAATGTTGTGGTAAATCTCGTTTGATAACAAAATGTTCAAATCAAATTGAGTTTTTTGTTAAGCGTATCATGCTCAACTGGAATCATATGCGCATTTAATTTAATAATGAATATTGGCGCGATTAGAGCCAAAAATAAATGCGCCTCAAAAATTATGCCAGTTGACAACAGCAAAAACAAAATTGAAACAAAGATATTCGATAAATCAATAATGAATTTTCTGAAAATTGATGGATTTCAATAAGATTACCTCAATGAATACCAAAATTTCTCTCTGATCTAAAGTTCAAATGCATTTAATTTAAAATTTGGTGTATTTCCACATTCCAATGATTTCTTATATTTCAATATGGCGATTGGAAGAAATCACAGTTTTGTCAAAAAGACAATTTATCTTCGCAAAGCCTACTATCAAACTATTTGGTCATTTGGTGACTTCCCTTCCCTAGTAGCACACTTGTTGCCATTCAGTTGAGATAACATAAATATGCCTTGCTAAGTCATAATCAAGTTACAACAACTAATTAAGATCGTAGTGTGCTACTTGGGTTAATACCAATTTGCCGTATGATGCATGTACTGGAGGCAAAATGGTTTTAAAATGCGTTTTCAACTGACCACTATAAGATAATATAAATGAGTCCTGCAACAGCATTTTACGAGTTCATAAAAGCAAAATAAAACCCTTGATAGGAGTAAAAGGAATTTTAGAAGACAAGGTTTTAAGATCGTTGTAAAGATCATTGTAAATTTGAAATCTATTGGCAATTCTTGCTGCCATAATAAAACCAAATTTCTAGTGGCTAAAACTTCAATAAAACTTAATAAAGCTGGATGGTTTTGGCAATGTTACTTGGGATCTGCCTTCGTCATTCATAAGCATTTCAAGCTTATTGCTTCCATAATTCGTTTATTACTTGCACTAAATTTAGTGTTCTAAATATGCGCTTCCACAGTTATTAATTGAGAGCTTTCGATGCCAGGTACCATTTTTGCATTTGTATGATTGTGTGTCAAGTACAATCATACCCTATGCCCAGGGAGTCCCAGGAAAATTTCCTAGACCTGACCAGGAATTGAACCCAGCCGCCCCCAGCATGGTGTTGATTTGTAGCTGCGCCTTTACTGACTGAGCTAAGGGAGGACCCGAGGAGGAACAAAATATCCCGCTTAAAGGATACATGCGAAGCGATAATAACTGGAGGAAAATGCAATAGAAAACATTCAATTCATTTTCTTCTAGAGCTTTACTCTACTAGTTACTATCCCAAGTAACAAATTCAAATTTAAGGCACACTTGAAGAAGTTTTCAAGACCCATTTGATAAAACCACCCATAAAACGAGCTATTCTACACAACATCGATAAAACAGCCATAAAACCCTCATAAGTTCAAAAAGGCCCATACTACAGGAGGTTCTCAAGACTATTTCCAAAGGTTCACTTAAAACTTCAAAGTTTTATCGGTACATACTCGTAATGACATTCAAGACATGCTTAAAACTATGATAAAACTACCACAAGACTCACTTCCAGTCCGTCACAAATATGTTTCGAAGATTCCATTTTTCGATTCGTTCTGCTGAATGGGGACTTTTTTTTTTATTATAGTTGAGTGGAAGCTACTAAAGAAAAAAATATCGATATACATATGAAATTTCTTTTCCAAAGTGGATACGTTTGTAAATTGTAAAATTGGCCATAAATGCATCTGTTTTTTGCCTGCAATTGATAAATTTTTCATGCGACTTTTAGTTTATTGGTGTTTTATAACATAAAAGTTCAAAAATTTTAATGCGCCACTGAATTATTGCTGGAATATTGACTTATTTAAAAAATAAAAGAGTAGCTCAAAATACAACAATTAGGTGACAAGGATGATAAATTGTTAGACTTTGAATGAATTTTGTGTATAATCCATTTTATGTTTCAAACTGTATTTTAAACAGCATTGTTTGTTTGTAGCATTGGGAAAATGAGAGTTTTGTTACATACTTATGTAAATGGTTACCATTCCGAGGGAATCAAGAATAGCCACACTCGCCATTTTTGCGATGGTTTTATCTAAAACTACCATAAAACGCAAATAAACACAAGACTTACAAGATTTTTCGAGGAGCGCGATAAGTTCATTTTTATTTGTTCTATTCTTGAAAAAGATGAGTTACGCTTGAATAAAACTTGTTTGAATTTCTCAAGGTAAATAAGTCTTTTGTAAGATAGCCATAAAATCAATGGGAAGAAGTCACATTATAAACAAAGAAAATGTGAACGTTCAAATCAAAAATGCCTATGCATAATTGTTGTTCTTAGTCATAATTACAGCATATAATTTATTGTTTTTAGTCACCAGCGTGTATCGATAAAAAAAACCCAAACAAAAACAAAAAAAACTCTAACTTGAATATGCTAACAATGGTGTTGGAAAGAATAACAGATAATAATATTGCGTCGATGGCTGAAACATCAGTTGAGCGAAAAAATATTTTTCTCTTGATCTATACGCTAAACCTAACGTCGGAAGAAGTGCGCTGTGTAGTGGATCACTGAGCGATTCCAGCGCACCACTTCCGACTTTAGATTTAACGAGAACAATCGATTTTCGTTCAGATGATATACCAATTTTTAATTGCAACGAGTATAAATATTGCGTACCCTATTGGAAACGGGAATGCACGACTCGGGAGAATTTAACATTACCATAACATTTTACTATCGTAGTGCACGATAAACATTACGTTGAAAGTACTGCGCTGTATTTCCACGGTGGTGCGCCATATAACCCACTACCTACCATAAAATCAATTATTATGAGTTATGATTCTCGGTTTTCAACTGGCGACACAATGCACCATTTAATTTGATTCGTTACAAAAAATAGGAAGCATAACGCATAGACCCTTATGATAAGTTTTTTTTTCCTCTGTTCGGGACATAAACCACTGCGACCAGTAATTAGATCTATTGTAGTATATCCTATAGCCTTTGTTTAGTGCATGTCTTTTACCTCATCAATATTGACAAATGATAAAGTATTCGGTGTTGTTACAGTTGTCATTGTTTGTTTTTTTTTGGCAATGAACCGAATTTTATTGAAAGTTTCCGCGCGCCCCTTTATCAGACAAAATCAGATTCATTGCAAAAAAAACAAACTATGACTCCGATACTGACCATGCATCAGAACCCTAGTCATAACCAATTCAAACTATAGAACATCAAATAGACAATGAGAATTCACATAAATGAAGACTAACCATGTTTTACTTATTCTAAGCTCATCCTCGCACAATTGCAAAACGAGTATTGTCACTTTTCATAAGACTTAAAATGTAATAAGGACTAAGATATGTTTCTTTGACTACAAAAAACAAATATGTTCCCTAGTTTGAATTAATTTGGACTAGGGTTCGGTGGTAGATCTGATACCCCGTAATGCACCACGAAAAGGTGATTTACCCGCGTTACGGGTTCTGATTAGTTAGTCTCAGTAGGCTGCGAATCCAATGGAATCTAGCGATGGTCAAAAAAAAAAATTGTCGGTGGTGGCTGAGATGAAGGAGTATTCAATATACTGGATAGGTTTTTATTGAATTTCCGCTTGAACAATCCATTGTCCATCCATTTAGTAATCCATAGTCCGATCCATTTCCGCATCCATTGTCCAATTTGTATATTTTTCACATAATGTTCTTTCTCAAGAGTATGTGCTCTTATTCGAGATCAAATGGTTTCAAGCGCTTTTTATTGCAGCATTTTCAAGATACATTCATCTTAAAGAAGAATGTCATAAAACTTTTTCAATACTTTTATCAGGTTTTATGAAAGTTGCAAAACAATGTCTTGAGAGGGGACTCAAGTTTCTTATAAATTTACTTATAAGGTGAATAACACTTATGAATGATGCAGTTTTATGGAAGTTTCTTCAAGTGTTCTTTAATGACTCTTAAGAACTGTTAATCAAATAAAACCACCTTAACTTGGAAAATGCTCTGATAAAACCAGATGATCTCCATAATGCTTTGACAAAACTACCATAAAACATGAACAAAACCAATTTGCATTTGAATTGTTACTTGGGTATGCTAGATAAAAAATGACTGACAGTTCATTTTTTACCTTTACATAAACTTTAAATACATTTTCATGTATTAAACTCAAGAACTACAAGATCTCAAAAAAAAATCAGAACCTTTGATAAACAGTAAAAATTTTCGAATAACTTCACAGTTGGCAAAAAAATTAATTTTCAATTTAAAATTTGTATACAAACTCTGAATTGAAAACTGAGATCTTTTAAGCTGTAAAATGATTAAGTGGCCTTCAAATTATTCTTCACAGTCCAGTTCTTAATAACAAACATAAGATGCTCCCTTTCTATTCCTAGAGGTAGGATGGTGGTAAGCTTTTCCTCTTCTGATGAAAATACTTGCTGTTGTCTCGCCAGATAACAATTAACGATCTGTTCCCGGATGTTTTCCACATCAACAGTCGGCTGTTGTCAAATGTACCTAAATAGTGACAACCGCGGAGCACTAGTTAGCATCCAAATATAAAATCTTCTGCCTTGGACAAGTTACGAATAAATCATGGATTCAGTGAAGCCGTCGGAATATACTTATATTTACTAAACACATACCTTATTCCCGTCCGTGAAAATTTTGTCGATATTCAGCAGGCTGAAGCCCGCTTCACGTGTAATCCTGAAAAACCGCTTGTCTATTCTTGAAATGATTTGTTTTCGTCTGTCACTGATTTTCTGTTAAGTATGTGGCACTTTATCAGTAAATGTCTCACTGGGGTTTCCTGAACTGTTTTTTGAAAACCCGGAAAGCACACTTTTGTTAACTTATTAGTTGTGACAGCCAGTTGTAGTATGCTTCGGTAGATAACCAAACGTTTCTTTCTTTTGAAGGATCTTTTGCACGTTCGAACCTGAAAGACGACAAATTTTCCACTTTCTAACTCTTAGTTTTTCTAGTTTTATGTCTCGATTCTACAGTATGAACTCAAACCAGACTTTCAACCTCTTCCTTATAATTGCATCAAAACTCAATCACATTTACACGCGACCCGGAACAAAATCGCAAACACCTGTACCTGCTTCGTCTAATGCGGACACTTGCACAGAGAACTCGTAATTTCGGTAATCTGCAATCCGAGCTAAAAACACGTCCATCCGCGGCGCCGGTCACGATTGGAATCAACCAGAGCAATCTCCCGCACAGTCAGTCACTGTCGGTGGTGTCGGTGTCGCGCGTTATCCAATTTCCAGCATCGCTCGCCGTCCCGCATGTATATTCAGTTTCGGTGCACCAGCAGAGTTCAAGTCCTCAGCTTCACAGTCAGTCACTCTGGCGGGATGGTTCACGGGCGTACGGAGAGGAGCGACCGTCGTCGACGATTATGTCGAGAATGTTGGCTGATGGCGGGCGCACGACAGCACAGCCTCAGTGAAGTTCTTAACAGCTGAACCCGGTCGTGTAGCGCAGAGAAGATTCCCCATCGGAGTGTGGCGGTTCAGACGAGCGGAGACCGTTGCGCGGAAAGGCGAATCCAATTGAATGAAAACGATATAAAAACAGCAATAATGTCCTACAACGAGCGAGCGAGGGATGATGGCAGGGAGGTAAAGCTCAGCATGCGACAGAGTAGGAGAGATCGCACACTGGAACATATGAGACGGGAGAGAGTGAATTTAATCAAAATATGATCCTGTAATGAGTTTGCTGCCTTGTTTTCGCTCATCCTCATTCGAATCGGCATATGGGTGGTGGTTGGGCCACCGATAAAGCGACGGATATGGTGAGTTCGAGCTTGTTTGTATGTATGGTTGCAGCACGCTTCCGACTGGTGAGGGCGAGTTTGCGCAATGTGCGCTTCCCCTTTTTCAAGTGCACGTGGTCTGAGAGTTGGCCTGTAGTTGTGTTGATTAAATGGAGTGATTTCTGCTTTGTGCTTGTAACAGTTCTCTTTGGAATGTGAACTAGGAGCACGCTCTGCTGATAGTATTTACAAGGTTTTGTTCTAAACTTTTAATGAAGTAAGTATAAATTAAATTCTTATGTATGAGAACACCGCGAGAAGTTATCGTTTATGAATTTTCGCGTTTGCTTTCAATTTACTTGATCAGGAAGATTCTAGTCTCTTGTATAGACAATTGTTTTATACGAAATAATGACGTTTTAGAGACAATAGCCGCAACAGAAATTTAGCAGCGATACGACAACATAGTAAAAATCTGTATTCTCTAAATGTAACCATCGCTATCACTGTTCATAAGAGTAAGAGCGGTTGTACTGTGTTGAGCAATACAAAGTAAAAGCAGTTCTTTAGAAGTCAAGACGTCATCGTTTGTTTTGTTTAAATATCATTAAATTTCGCGTTAACGGAGTAAGTTAAATTTTCGCGTTAACATTGTGGAGTTCTATGAAAAATACAACCTGGAAACTAAGTACTGCATAGAATTTAAGTAAACTAGGGGTAAATAATGGGGCGATTATAAAGCAGCGGTCCTGATAATTTCCCAGCTAGTGTCATAAAAAGTAACGCTGCTAGTCTTTCCAATATCCTTGCTCACTTTTTTCAATCTAATACTAGAACGAAGTACCTATCCTGAGCGCCTTAAAATCTCTAAGGTTACTCCCGTGTTTCAAATCCGGGTGACGCGCTCGATCCTTGTAATTTTCGACAACTTA